>BPTQ01000001.1:299574928-299596755 GCA_019973895.1 Chrysanthemum seticuspe
ACTAACGATGTAATTTTTTTTACATAAGTGGTCCTTTATGTCAAACATTCGTTACACAAATAGTCCTACTAACCGTCGTTACTTAACGGTCGTTAAATAACGACATTCTATCATTTTTAATTAAGAAGCTTTATATAAAACGCAACGGAGCCAATGCTTGATAACATACTTTTTGCTAAATTCGCAACCGCTTAATTATATTATTTACGCTTAAAACTAAACATATCTAATAAAAACACACTTAGCTCAAACGTTAAATAATACTTCTGTATGCAAACATCCTGCTAAGAAGCGTAGGCTAAAAACCTTGTAGATATACATTTCATAAAGGGAAAATTCTAAGAATGCACTTTTCGCTCAAGGTGTCATCACTTTTTAGGAAAAAAGTTTGGGTATTTCCAAAATATACTTTGAGACTTGCGACTTTTCTACTTTTCATATAAGCTTGACAAGTGTCCTTCGAAGTTTGTGTACCCAATCATTTTTTCTGACTTTTACAGCTATGATTTTCCAGCGACCGAATCTAAGCGACCGTTTTTAGAATCTAGCGAAATTTGGTTTTGTCCTTTAGTTAAAAAAAGTCAAAGATACAAAAATATTTTTTTATACATATAGTTCTTTCCCGAGGTTGAGCGACTTAAGCGTAAAAACATAAGCGACTATTTTGTGTACATTAACAGTACCTAAAGTACTGTTTCAAAAGTAGTTTTACTACCTTTTTATAAAATTTTTACCCTGTTTTCAAATTTTTAACCCAAATACAAACACACACAAGCAACACTGCTACCAGAAAAAAACACAATTGAAAATTGTGAAATCCTAAATCAATCCCTAATTATTCAGTAAATTAAACTCGAAAATGGCTGACATTCCCCAATATTTTGATGCTAAGGTAACTGTTCGTTCCAAGGTACACTTGTTTTCGGAAATTAAGTCTAAATTGTCAAGGAATCCAGATCGAATGAGGCTGTTCAGAGCAACTGTTTTTGGGCCATGGTTAGATATTCCTGACCTAGGTAAAGGCAATCATATTGTTAATTTCGTTTTACAACACCAGGTAATTATCGACAAACTTCTTGATTCTTGTCCCCCCATTTTATACAAAATTGGGAACAATGTATTGAAATTCGGTCGTGAAGAGTTTCTATTGATGACTGGATTTCGTTTTGGTCGTTTGCCTCCCCATGTACAAATTGATCGAAGTCCTTTTGCTTTGCGTGTCTTTCCTGAAAAACAATTAATAAGAAAGGTAACTGTAAAAGGCAATGAGCTTTTAAATTTGTTTGGGAATGACACGGAATTTTCAAAGTTATCAGCTGAGGATGCTGTAAGGGTATGTCTTTTGCTAGTCGCTGAGATCGTGTTCATAGGTCGTGGACCTTGGTACATTGTTGACAGTCATTTGTTGCAATTAGTTGAGGATTTTGGGGCATGGAATGCATATCCTTGGGGAGAGTTCTTGTGGACCCGTTTTTACAAAAATTTAGCCAATTTGGTACCCCGGCATTACAATGCTCACTGCAAAGAGAAATTGCAAGAAAACCCTTCTACAATTGCAACATATAATATTTCTGGCTTTTTCTTGGCTTTTAAGGTTAGATGTGTATACATTTATGAACATATCAGTTTTTGTTTACTAGCAGTTCATACAATGCATTTATAATTTTCGTTTATTTTAGATATGGATTCTTGAGAGTTATCCCACTAGCAGTTCATGGTGGAACAAAGACCCGTCAAAGATACCACGTTGTTTTTGTTGGTCAAAGGGTAAAACATTTGCCAAACGCCATTATGCCCAACTTTTTGGTCCTGTAAGCATTTCCATTTGTTTGTATTTGTCAAATAAGTTAGGACTTCGTTATATTTGTTTTTAACTTTATAATTGTTTGTTTACTAGGGTTCTAATCCAGTCTTGGATCTTCTTCCAACAAATGCGGAAATGTTACAACCATGGTTTGCACCAAGTAATGCATATTTGAGCCAGTTGGCTAGTCTACCTGCTGATGATCCCACTAATGAGGTAAGTTGGCCTGTTTGTGCAAACCATGGTTGTATTCACGTTGACAATTGACCATTGCACATTCTGTTTCGATCTTGCTTTGTAGGTGCACAAGGGGGTGGTGATAACTGATACAGATGTGGCGTTAGGTGATAAAGAAGTGGCTATAGTCAATAATGATGTGGCAGTAACTGATAAAGGTCAAAGTTCCAATCAGCTTGACGATATTAACAATAGACTTGCCGCTGTAGAGGAAGCTCTAAAGATACAACTCCGAGCCAATAAAGATACAACCCCGACCAAGCTAGACATTAATGTGGGAGTCCTTGATGAAATTGAAAATAGACTTGCCGTTGTTGAGGAAGTTCTAAAGATACAACGTCCAAAGGTGAACATGGTAATGTATATTACAACTTATATTACAATTTCTTTTAAAAACTTGTTGGAGTTGACCTGATAATGTATACTTTGGGGGGTTGTTTTATTAATTTGATCTATCCACTGCTAGCGTACATCAAACCCCTGCTAGTGGTTTTCAATCCACTGCTAGCAGGTTCCTGTTAATGTATCAGTTGGGGGGGTGTTCTGTGAATTTGATGTATCCACTGCTAGCGTCTATCAAACCCCTGCTAGTGGTTTTCAATCCACTGCTAGCAGGTTCCTGTTAATCTATCAGTTGAGGGGCTGTTTTTGTAAATTTGATGTATCCACTGCTAGTGTCTATCAAACCACTGCTAGTGTCTATAAAACCACTGTGAATCCACTGCTAGCAGGTTTCTTTAGTAGTATAATTGATTGTATATTTTAAATATCAGACTTCAACTCATACGCACGGCAAATCGGATGAGGCTTGTTCTGGACAAAGTCCCGTTGATAATGAAAACTGGAATGGTAGTTCTAGTTTCTTTGATCTTCGTTGTCGTGATGTTCATTCGGCTGATTATAATAAGGTTATGTTCCTTTTAGTAGTACTTTTTTTTTTTTTCGTTTTTTGGTTACATACCTAAATCAGTTTGGTTAACTACAGAATGGCGACAAATCGAGTTGTGTAAATGCTGAAAACGAACAAGCTGGTCTTACTTATATAGACCCTGCCGCTTTTCCATCAACTATGTCGCAGCTCGTGGAATATTGTCTTCACGACGGACCATTGCCGTTAGATGATCACATTCCAGATCATGATCCCAGTCATTTGAATTTACCTAATTTGAATGAAACGTTTTCTCAATCGGCTGTTGAAGTACGTATATATAAATTCCACCTGCACTATCTATACATATTTGATATAGTTGGTCATCCATATAGATGTGTTATTGTTGTATAATTACAGGGGAAACAGATGCAGCTAGATGAACAGGTGGATATGGAAGATGATTTCTCTGATTATTGTCTTCACGACAAACAGGTTGGGATAGATGAAGAAAAACCTGCTGAAAACAATGAAGATGGTGAAACACCGAGTGAGGCGGTTCAAGCACATGAAATACAGGCTCATGAAGGTGTGTTGAATGTTGATGGTAAGTCTGTAAAGGTCGTTCACGGTAAGGAAGATGCCATTGTTCATTGCACTGCTGCTGATCAACACTCTCATGATCATGAAGTACTTTTAAATGCTGATGATAAAACTATAGAGGGTGTTGAAGTTAATGAAAATGTCATTGTTAATTGCAATGCTGTTGATGAACACTCTCATGATCGTGAGGCAGTGTCACAAATGGCAGGGATGGGGGACGAAGCATACAATGTTGATGCCCACGTTAAAGAGAAAGAAACCGGGGTTGAGTTACCGGTTGCAAATCAGTTGTCAACCAAGGCGGTAATAGACAAAATTGATAATGATGCTGTGAAGGCAAGACAGAAGATGATTCATACCTCTGAGGTACAGCTACATTATTCATTAAAGTTACCACATGTACTTCAAAAGTTTGATGTTATTTCAATGATGAATTTTTTCTGTACAGTATGTTTTCATGCGGGGTAAAAGGAAGAGAAACGCAACTAAGTTCAGACAGTCACGTTATAATGCCCTACCAAAAAAGAAAACTAGAAAGGCCAAAGTTACCAAAGAGAGTGATGAGAAAGTTACCCAAGAGAGTACTCCTGTTTTCAAAGAAGATGATGACTCAAAAAGGACAAAGCAGGTGGGCAAGTGTTTGCAGGAACCATACGTGAATCTCCCTCCTACGACTCCACAGTTGCCGAAACGACGTTCCAAAAGACTGAGAAAAGATATTAATCCACCACCTGGTGAAGATAATCAGTTGGAATCATGGGTAGAGGTATAGAAGAACTACATTTACAAACAGACATCTTAAAGACATATACATTAATGTTGTTTTTAAAAAATTTCAGGATCTGTCACGTCCTGAAGGTTGCGATATCAACAAGATTACTAAACCAGCGTGTATGGATACCTTTTTAAAAAAAAATTTGAAGTCATCGCATAGCTTTCCTTGGGGTCTTGGCGACATTGTTGTTGATCGAAAATTTTGGTTGGCTTTGTTGGGTTATGGAAGAGGCAATAAAAAAGGATGGCTAGGAGATGAGGTAGCTAACAGATTTTTTTTTTGAATTAGTTTACCGGTATTTTGCTTATAAAATTTTTCTGCAGCATCTGGATCTCTGGGTTGATCTAATGTGGCAGTTCAGGCCGGGCAATGCCGATTGGGCTATGGCTGGACCATTTTTCTCTTCCTCTATCCTTGAAGGGTCTATGCGTGCCTACTACGCCACTGGTGAACGCTATCCATTGCCATGGTCTAGTGTTGAGAAGGTTTGTATATAAAGACCATACTTTCTTCTATATATTTGGGTAAATATATGTACATGGTAAAAATGTGATGAATTATGACAAGGATTATTTGATCACATTTAGGTATACTTTCCTGTTAACGTACCCGAGTGCCACTGGTTTCTCGCCGAGTTGCAAATTCGTACCGGAGTTATAACAATTTATGACACACTAGGTACGCCAGAACCTGAGACGAGAGAAAAGAATTTAAAATGGAGGGTCACTTTTGAGAGAAAGCTACCACAGTATCTAAACTTGTGTAAAGTTCTTCAAGCTAAATCAATATCTGTTTCTGATTATAAGATCACATTTCAAGTTGCGGATGATGTCCCTATACAAGCCAATGCATACGGTGATTGCGGAATTTGGGTATGTATTTTTTTGCACAGGCTGGGTAACAAATTAAGTATGAAGGTTGATGACCCTCTTCAAGTTGCTTTGGCGTATCGAGAGCATATGGTGGAGTACTTTTGGAAGTATAAGATGTCTGTTCATACAAGTGATGAATAAAGATGCATTTCATCTATTTGGGTATGGCTTGTATGTGGTTTTATACTTTTGTTGTTCAACCAAATGTAACCGCAATCTGGATGTCTGTGAAGGGCATCAAAAGACAATTTCTTATGCATGTATGTGTAGCGCTACTTTGTATATTCCTAACACCCATGCATACCATCCAAATATACGTGTTGTGATACTGTTGATTTGCAACAAACATTTTGTGTTAATTGCTAAAACGTTTGTTTTTTACAAACATCCATTTGATTTGAAAAAACGACTACATACAATCTTATTGGTAAAAGACTATAACATACTTATTACATAACACTTATTGGTAAACAGATTACCATAACCAAACTACAGCACTGAAGAGAACAATCAAACTGAAAACCAACACAACTTTGTCATGAACTTGCACTCTTGACTTGATAAAAGTCAACTCATCCAACACTTTCATGATATCATTGTTTGAAACCTCAGTAACTTCATCCGAGACTGAACTCTTTCCCTGTCTTCATTAAATGTTTCTTTTCCTCATGTTCCTTGTAAAACAAATCTTTGTAATACTGACTTGGTAGTTCCGGGTCTAGGAAACCATAGAAGTTACATTTGGTATTTTTGTCCTAAAATAAAAATTTGTTAAATTCACATATTCAACCTAACAAGTAAAATAAGTATAATGCATAATAATATTACATAAATTGGACAGGCCTTGAATCTTCTACCAGGATGAGTCCGTGTCCAAGAGGTTTGTACTTCCACCGGTAATGGTTTTGGACATTCGCAGTGTGTAGCATTGATGTAGTATTCCAATGGTTTTCGATTGGATCTGGAGGTAGAGGCAGAGGAGGGAGCCATGGTTTTATTTACCCAATGAGTAAACTTGACGCTTTTATAGTATAGTCACATCTTATTTGGCGGGAAATATACTTTGTGAATGAGCGGGTAATGAATATTGTGGAGGGAAAAGTTTAAGCGAATTTTATATTGAGCGACTTAAAGGTCCTATTTTCAGCGAAGTTTTTTTTGTTTATTGTTTTGTACAATCCTAGAACAGTGAACACAAATCCCAGAACACAAAACCCAGAAAAATGACTTCGGCTAATTCCCAAAAATTCAAACTTTATTTGGATTTTGAGACATCAATTCGTGGAGTTTTACTTCCGGTTAACATCACCTACCTACAGCTGATTACCTATCTCACTAACAAATATCAGATTAAAGATAAGATCATCAGTTTATACTACATGTCCGCTTCAACCAAAATTCATGTGAGTGACGATGATGATGTTTCTTTCTTCGTTCATGAAATATGCTGTAAGCAGCACCTGATCCAGACGCTATACATCAAACTTATCGAGAAATCTTCCGAGGTAAAGCCGCCTACTTCTTCTAAGACTCTTGATATTGATCTTAATGTTCCTTTGTTGCCTCAAGAATATGATTTTCAAACACCAAAAGTTGAAGATCATAATAACGAGGGTGCAGGGGCAAACGTTAATGTAGATGTGCATCCTAGTTGGCAGAAAACAACATTTCTAAATATCCCTGATCCACCCAGTTCAGCTGATCCCATAATTAAAAAGGTAAGTAACCATAAACACCCTGTAGTATCTAAATTAAAGGTGGGTAGTCGGTTTGATGATAAGCAAGGATGCATTTATGCAATAGGAATAAAAGCGTTGGTTGATATGTTTGAGTACAAAGTTACAAACTCATGTAAGAAAAGGTACAGTGTAGGTTGTTTTGTCGAAGGTTGCAACTGGTACATTAACGCACGAAAAAGTGTTGTTAGCCGATACTTCTATGTTACTTCCATTAACGACTCCCATACATGTTCCAGAACAAAAATTCATCCTAATCATCGAAATGCTACCCGAAAATTATTGGGTCACATACTTGTTGATAAATTGAGGAATTGCAAACGGGTATATACGGGTGCGGACATAAAAAACGATTTTAATGTTGATTGGAAAGTAGACATTTCCTACTACCGAGCTTGGGGTGGGAAAAACATTGCATTACAGTTGTTGAACGGTTGTCCTAGGGAGTCTTTTGAGCAGTTGCCGTATTACTGCTATAACTTAAAGTTGGAAAATGAGGGGACAGTAACTCACATTGAGACAGATGAGACAGATCGGTTTAAGATGGTATTCATTGGTTTCGGTGTTGCTGTAAGTTTTTCATAAATTCTATTATATTTTATTTATGATTAATACCTTCATTGTTATCGAAACTTTATTAATTAAGCAAATTTCTGATTGTTTTAAAATAGATCCGGAGCTTCTTACGTTTTATGCGACCATTGCTAATCATTGATGCCGCACATCTTAAAGGGAGATACCTTGGTACGAATCTGGTTGTTGTTGGGATGGACGGCAACAACCAGATTATACCTATTGCAACTGGTGTCTCTCAAGGTGAGACCAATGAATCATGGACATGGTTTTTGACCAAACTTAAAGAATGCATTGGTGAAGTAAAAGATTTGGCCATCATCTCTGACAGACATCCGGCAATTGCACATGCATGTAGTACCGTTTTTCCCAGCGCGTTTCATGGTTTTTGCTGTCGGCATTTAATGATGAACTGCAATTTGAAAACTAGAAAGTGGAAGGCTATATATTGGAGGACATGCAAAGCTTACACAGAGCAGGAGTTTGATGCTTCAATTTCTGAGATTCAATCATTAAAACAGGATGTGTATAAAAAACTAAAAGATGAAGCTGGATTTGATAAATGGTCGCGTGCTTACTGCCCTGCAAACAGGTACAATTATTTGACCTCAAATAGTGCTGAATCAGTAAACTCTTTAACGAAAGATGTTAGGAAGGTTCCAATAACCCAGCTAATGGAGTACTACCGAAGGCTTCTACAAAGATGGTATTTTGAACGTCGAGCAAAATACAAAGGTAACTTAAAAAAACTGTATATTATACTTGGTTTATTACATATTTGGCACGTCGCATGAAAATGTATTATTATTTTTTTGATTTCAGATGCTCCAACTGATGAACTTAGCGAATGGGCAAATGCAAAAGTAAACAATAGAATGGCAAAGAGTGCTAATTGGGGTGTTAACGGAATTGAGATGCACAAGATTTACCAAGTCACGGAATTGAGGGTACGTTGCCGCTATAAGCACTGTGCGATATGCGAAGTACTAACTGTTATGTCGTATGTGATATCCTAGTAACTAAGACTACTATATGCCCCAAGTAAGAATTTAGTGGTATAATGTATCTGATTTCCAAGTACTTAGTGTTATATCCTGCGTGCTTTCCTAGTAACATACTTTATTCAATAAAGTTTCCTAGTAAGTAGGAGTTTAACTCACATTTTATATTGTGTTCAATAGTTGGATGGTCTTGAATCTTCTGTCTTTTCATCATATCCAGCGTATACCTATGGAATATATGGGATTCTAATTTAAAATGAGGTTGCGAAAATAACAAAAATTGAACAATCGAAGACATTAAATTCACATTGTTAAAGTATCGTCTGACCTTTACTACTAGCCTCATTCTAACATCAGCAGTGGATTGAATCTTCTAGGATTGGTTTAATCACCACTGGCAGTAGGTTCCTTGTAGGTCTGCAATCTTCTCTATCTTTTTAAACAGTGGATCAATTATAGGATGTGTCTCCTTTGTTCCTCTTGAACTGAGTTTAGCTTCCAGCATTTGTCTTGCCACATTCTTTGATAAAGGATAATCCCTATCAACGAACATGAAAAACCTATCCTCTTTTTTTGTTTTTACACCATGAACCTTGCAGTATGAGTACAATATCCATTCAACCACCTCACAATCATACCAATATTCAGCCTCAAGATCAGGTTCAAACATGCTCTTTATAGCAGCCCACACAAACTTAGCTAACTCTCCATTTGGACCTAACTTCCCATATCTGAACTTCATTAGTTTCCACAACTCGTCCAAATCACCCCTAGTCAAACAATCCAGTAACATCCCAAATGACCAATAAGTGGATTTGCATCCATCACCTCTTGTAATCTCAACTAATTCTCTACGTCTATGTTTGACAATCTGCCAATCGATAATAGGATGAACTGCTTTTAAAGGAATAGGATTAATAGGTTCAGGATTAGGACTATTAGTCTCCTTAAAATACTGTTGAGTTCTTTCTTTCTTTTTCAAAGCTTCGTCCACCTTTTGTCTTTTATATCTGGATTGCTTCTTTAACCATTCTGTTTCTTTCTCAGAATTCATAGGAATGTGATCTTCATTAACCCTCATACACTTCTGACTAAGCTCCTTCAGCCTCTCTGTTGAACATGTTCTTAGATCTACACCAAGATGTACGCCTGAATTCTTGATAATCTTCATGTATGTATTTCTCATATCGCTCTTTGTAGGAGGTTTCTTTCTTTTGACTTGCTTTTTATCTTCTTTGAACTTCGTGAACCATTCATCCAAGATTCTTGCTTTTTGATTATTAGAGAACATTTCCCACACTTCACGAGTGTACTCAATCCCAATATTATTAGAAGCTTCAAGATAGGCTTGTGAATCCTCCCATTCATCTATCCATCTCTGATTAGCTTCCTCCTCTTCTAGCCTTTTCCTTTTTATTTCTGCTTTTTCTACAGCTACCATTCTTACACCAAGGTCATGATCATAAGCAATCTGCTCTTCTTTATTCTTAAACTTTATATCAGGTTCAGCAATACCTTTTCCCTTTCCAATATCTGGTAGAGCCACCTTCTTCTTCAAAGGCTCACCAATAGTCAAACTTGTAGTCAAGGGTTTAGGTCCAGTTGGTTTAAGAAATATAGGAGCCGGTGCAATGGTAGGTGTAGGGTTTGATGAACTTTTGCTTAAATTTATCAGTGTACTGGCAGCCTCCTTCTCAACTTCTTTTGATTTAGGTGGTGAAACAGATGTAGTTGTGACAATTGTAGATGTGGTAGTAATAGCAGTGTGTGAGACTACTCTATTGTCTACTACACTTTTCAAACTAGCCGGTGGGGTTAAGGTTACGCTAGCCATGGATGTCTCATGCAGCCCCTCCTTCTCTTTAACTTCTACATCACTTGGTGTCGTTACCTCAGTTGAAGTTGTACCTGTGGGTTCTGAGTATGTGTCCTGCACCGCCACCTTCTCTTTAACTTGTACATCAGCTGCTGGGGTTAAGGTTACAGAAACACTAGCAGTGGATGTGTCCTGCACCACCACCTCCTCTTTATATTGTGCATCATTGGGATCAGTGGATGTCTCCTGCACCACCTCCTTCTCTTTAACTTGTTCATCAGCTGGTGGGGTTAAGGTTACAGAAACACTAGCAGTGGATGTGTCCTGCACCACCACCTCCTCTTTATCTTGTTCATCATTGGGAGCAGTGGATGTGTCCCGCACCACCTCATCCTCTTTATCTTGTGCATCAGTTGGAGCAGTGGATGTGTCCTGCACCAATTCCTTCTCTTTAAGTTGTTCATCAGTTGGTGGGGTTACCTCAGTTGAAGTTGTAGCGGTGGGTTCTGAAAGACTATCAGTGGATGTTTCCTGCACCAAATCCTTCTCTATATCATCAAATACATTCTTCGCGATCTCGAGTACAGCTTCATTCCCATCTTTATCAGACACCACATACTCCCCTCCATGATCTACACTATCCACATCCTCATCCATACGCACAACTCTAGCGGTGGGTTCTGAAAGACTATCAGTGGATGTGTCCTGCACCAAATCCTTCTCTATATCATCTAATACATTCTTCACGATATCGAGTACAGCTTCATTCCCATCTTTATCAGACACCACATACTCCCCTCCATGATCTACACTATCCACATCCTCATCCATACGCACAACTCTAGCGGTGGGTTCTGAAAGACTATCAGTGGATGTGTCCTGCACCAAATCCTTCTCTATATCATCTAATACATCCTTCTGTATATCACCAAATCCTTCTCTATTCCCATCTTTATCAGACACCACATACTCCCCTCCATGATCTACACTATCCACATCCTCATCCATACGCACAACTGCAGCGTCCCCTGAATCAAATCCTTCAGTCGTCCCCTGTGTTTTTTGGTCCTCCAAAACCACATCTTGAGAGGATGTCACTTTCTTAGTATGTTTCCTAACTCTTGTAACAACAATACGCCCATGTCTCCTAACTCCCCTAACAACACTACGCCCATGTCCCCTAACTTTTTCCATCACAAACATCCTGTGCTTCAATTCTCTGATCGTATTCTCCATTTTTGTACATTTAACCGTCAATTCATTTAATCGTTCACGATTTTCATCCCCAACTCGACCTGTGTTAACTGGTCGTTCATTCGAAAAGGCATCATGTTGATGTTCATCATTATACGTCCATTCATGTTCATGTTCCAAGATACCTTCCTGAGTTCGACCTGTGTTATCTGGTGCGCGTGGTGAACTTATCATAGCATCAAGGTTGGTTGCAGTGGTTACAGTCTGACTAATAGTGGGTGGAACTACGGTGTCAGTGGGTTCAGGTTCAGTCAATTGGGGTTCATTTACATCATCAAACTCACGAATGACAGGTAAATTAATCATATGCGGGAACAATGGAACATTTGGGATTGTTAAATTTGGATTTTGTTTCCTCATATGAGCAAAAACCTTATGATGCATATAATGCACCTCATACTTTGTATTATGTTCAACAGGTTCTGCTATTTGGCTACCCACAATAAGTTGAACAAACCTAGGATACAAGTAATATTTACCTTTCTTCCTAATATTCTGCAAAAACCCTTCAAAAATCATGCTAGACCAATTGAATTCCCTCCCTTCAGATAGACAAATTAAAGCAGTTGCAATTTTGGAGGGAAATTCATTAAAGCCAGTGGTCTTACTACTCAGACACATCAGCAAGGTGTGAATTAAAAACTTCCATTCGGGAGAAAACATACATTTCCAAAATTTTACCCTGTCTCCCCTTCTTGTATAACCTAATCTTTCTAAACCTAAAAATATATCATTATCAGAAAGATTAACTACTCCATTAGCATCATTGAGTTTCAACGTACCTCTAATGACTTCCTCATCCACCAAAATCTCATTATCATCCACCACAGTCCTAAACACCTCAAATCCATCTCGCTCCTGTATCTCAGCTTTACCCCAAAAATCATGTATATAGTCTTTGAGAATTGTGGGTGCTACAGTTAATGCAAACTGAATTTTACTGTGGTTGATAAAATCAATCATCTCATGAAAACCATCTGATTGATTATTTTTTTTTAAGTAAGCAACTAGGTTATGGGTGTTGGAATACTGCGACGGCATTGTGAGTTGGTTTGGAAAAAGATGTGGGATTTTGAAATTACCAGTTTGGATTGGTTAGGGTTTATGTGGAGCGTCAATTGGAAGTGATTTGAAGATCAATTACTTCAACTGGCAGTGATTTGGGGGAAAAAATAAGTTTGCATCAAATTTACAAAACACACCCTTGAAGTATGCATTACCATAAAATTGCTAGCAGTAGATTTCAAACCACTAGAAGTGGTTTGATAAAGTATAGCAGTGGATACATTATATTTACAAAACAGCCCCCCAAGTATATATTATCATAAAAACCACTGGCAGTGCATTGACAACCAAAGGCAGTGGTTTGATAGACAATAGCAGGGGTTTCATAGACGCTAGCAGTGGATACCTAAAATTTACAAAACAGCCCCCCAAGTGGTACATTAAGAGGAAGCTGCTAGCAGCGGGTTGAGAACAACTAGCAGGGGTTTCATAGACGCTAGCAGCGGATACATCAAATTTACAAAACAGCCCCCCAAGTATACATTATCAGGTCAAGTACAAGAAAGATGGAAAATCACGTGTTTGTATTTACGACTTACAATTTTTTAAAATAATTTGTAATATACGTGTCTCGTTTTGTGATTTTTTAAAATAATTTGTAATATACGATTTTTTAAAATAATTTGCAACGTGTCAAATAACCAAACACTTAATGAAACCAAAGTCAACCACTTAATTTACTCCTCAACAACTTATAACCAAACACTTAACTTCTATTTAAGAACCTATAACTCAGATACTACCCATATCACACATACCCCAATTATTAACCTCAACTGCTTTCACCTCAACTTCTTCATCTTCATCTTCATCACTGCACCACCACTACATCATAGCGCCGCCTCCACCACCACTACATCACCGAGCAGGTATCGTTTACTACTTTTTATAAATACTCTTGACTGACCGTAAAAAGCTTCATGGGTTTTTGTTAGATAGTTGTAATCTTAGCTGGGTATCTCTTGTTTATTAGGTATTGTTATATAGTATGTTATATGCAATTGATTAGTTGTAGGAATATATGATTTGCTTTTATACTTGCTTCAAATTGATTAGGTGTCACGGGTTCCAATCCGAGACCAAGCCGTGACAGCAGTCGATGCCAAAAGGTAAGATATGTCGTTGTGTATTTTAAATAGCTTAGGGTTTTAAGTAATGAGAACTATCCAACCATCGGGTATCAAAAAGACCCTTTAAACCATTAAGCTCGAGTGGGTCATTTTAACAATTAGGGTAGGAGGGTAGGATGGTGGGTTTTTTGTGACATAAACCAAGTTATTGGCAGGGTGTTGGGGTCCAACCCCTTTCATGTGTAATAGAACTATAACAAGGATATTGAGATCATGTTGTGTTCATATGCTTGTGATACAAAAGATTTGATCGTGTTTGCGGACGACTATTTGAACAGTGTGTATATGGTTGAGGGTTCTTGAAAACAAAAGAATGCTGTTAGTGGGTATGCTTACAGTGCTATTATACCATTGCCCAACACCATTTCATTCTCCTTTTTACAATGATCTTCCCAAAAACTCACCAACAATTCTCTCCTATATTATCAAACAACAATATTGAAGTCAAACAGCCATGACACGTGGCTTCTCTGATGGTATACGACGAGGAGGTACACGGTTTCTTGGTCCAGTAGATACCGGAAAGTGTAAAGCCTTTTATTGTTACAGTATGTACAAGTTACCTGATGAAGAGGGTTGAATCATGAAGTGTAGAAAGGTGGTGCAAAAGGGTTTAGCTTGCTTTGAGATTGTTTAACTGAGTGTGTTTTTTTAGTGGTGTCTTTTTTGGTGACCAAGTCCATGTTTCCGTGTGGTATGAGATCATAGATGATAACAAGATAGATGAAATGGTTGGTAATGATATATAATGGTGGGGAGCGATATGAGTGTTTTTGAGGGTGCCTCATTAACTCCACTTCACTCGCCATCACTATCATTACAAAACCATGTCATCTATTTCTTATAATCTCTGACATCTCTTTGTTACACAGAAACATGGAGTTTCTCTACAAAAAACAGACACTAAAAACACACACAAGCACAGTTATGAACTCTATACGCATGGCTAAACCACTTTGCACTACCTTTCTACCCTTCAAGATTCAACTCTCATCATCAGGTAACCATTACAAACCGTAACAAGAAACGTGTTGTACACTTTCCCGTATCTACTGGACCAAGAAACCGTGTACCTCGTCGCCGTGAACCATCAAAGAAGCCACGTGTCATACACGCACACTACAATTTTGTTGGTTCATAATATAGTAGAGAATTCTTGGTTTCTTTTGGGGGTGATCATTGTAAAAAGGATAAGGAAATGGTGTCGGGCAATGGTATAATATAACTTTAAGCAGACACACTAACATCATTCCTTTGTTTTCAGGACCCTTCAACCATATACACACTGTTCAAATAGTCGTATGCAAACAGGATAAAATTTCGTGTATCACAGGCATATGAACACAACATAATCTCATTATCCTTGTTAAAGTGCTATTACACATGAAAGGGGTCGGACCCCAACACCCTGCCAAGAACTTGGTTTATGTCTCAAAAAACCCACCATCCTACCCTCCTACCCTAATTGTTAAAATGACCCACTCGAGCTTAATGGTTTAAAGGGTCTTTTTGATACCCGATGGTTGGATAGTTCTCATTACTTAAAACCCTAAGCTATTTAAAATACGCAGGTTAAGCTTTGGTCAAACTCGAAGAAGCAGGAGATAGCGGAAGTCTACTGACAAAAGACCCTGGTTAACACGAGTTCGCGCCCTATGTGTTATTATATGTTTGTAGAGAATAACTTGGTTAGGATTACCGCTAAATGGATTATAGGTATAGTTTTTGAACATTTTGTTATATGTAGCTTATGTACAGTTTTTGGACCATTGGTGATTTTGGAAACACATTTTATGTTATCGATTTATGCTTATATAAGAAATTATGTTTAGCAACTTGTGTTGTTGTGACAAAACAAAAACGTATATGATGATAACTTCTAAACTATATACAAATATCTATTAACAGTCAAAACATATATGATGATAACTTCTAAACAGTATACATTTTTTTCCTTGTAAATAATATACGGTTTACACTTCTATTTTAAAACTACTATAATTCCACTCTATTTAACAACTACTCCTATCACAACTAGCAACACATTTTGTGGTTATCACTCTATATTTCCACACTCTATTTTTAATCCTCTCTAAAAAAAAAAAAAAAAAACATCTCAACCAACAACAACAATGTCCAACCCCCCTCTTCCCCTCTTGGATCAACTATCCCGTACAGCAAACTGTCGATCTGTCAAGGCTATGATGATTGTGGAATATTGGGGAGAAGTTAGGGATACTGTTCGGGATGAATTAGATCTGCAAGAGAAGATTGACGAGCTAACCGCTCGTGTACAACGTAGGGATGTGCTTATTGGAGAGCTGTTGGTTGTGGGTCCAACTAACTCGTCTGTTGCGTCTGTTCGGCATATGAGAAGGATGCAAATTGAAGATAGGGCTGAGATTGTAAGGAAGCAGACCTCCATCTTAGAAAAGCGTGCTCGCGTTTCTTCTTTGTTATCCTTCATTGAACATCTTGAGTCAATGGTCCTTTGAATTTGTGAAGCCTTCATGTTAGGGTTTATGTTTTGTTTAGGTTAGTTATGGTGGGTTATGTGTGTACTAGTTAAGTGTAACTACTTTTGTTTATGACGTTGTCAATCTTAGTCTAATTTGTATTTGTGTTTTACAAAACAACCTACATTGACGTTGAATTAAAAAAGCAAAATTATATCGCATAATCGACATAATTAAAATAAAAACATCAAATAAAATATCAACCTCATAATTCCTTGTATCCAATTTTTGGTTACTAAAACAAAATATCTTTGTCTACTCGATTTAAGTTGGTAAGATGAAAATGGCGCGTTAATAAGGTCGCTTGGAATTCATCGGTTTATGTGAAAGTACTTGACATGATGCATACATTGGTTTGTGTGACAATACTTTTTTACACTCCTCAAAGCGGTAAAGATTTGCATTTGACTTGTAAATAAATGTAGGGGCCCTAAATGTAGAGTTATTGTTGGGCTTCGATGTGATAGTGGGCATTACTTTTTTACACTTATATTACAAATTATTTTAAAAAAAGTCGTAAATATAAGCACGTGATTTTCCTTCTTTCTTGTACTTGACCTGATAATGTATACTTGGGGGGCTGTTTTGTAAATTTGATGCATCCGCTGCTAGCGTCTATGAAACCCCTGCTAGTTGTTTTCAACCCGCTGCTAGCAGCTTCCTCTTAATGTACCACATGGGGGGCTGTTTTGTAAATTTTAGATATCCACTGCTAGCGTCTATGAAACCACTGCCTTTGGTTGTCAATGCACTGCCAGTGGTTTTTCTGATAATATATACTTGGGGGGCTGTTTTGTAAATATGATGTATCAACTGCTATACTTTATCAAACCACTTCTAGTGGTTTGAAATCTACTGCTAGCAATTTCATGGTAATGCATACTTCAAGGGTGTGTTTTGTAAATTTGATGCAAACTTATTTTTTCCCCCAAATAACTGCCAGTTGAAGTAATTGATCTTCAAATCACTTCCGTTGACGCTCCACATAAACCCTAACCAATCCAAACTGGTAATTTCATTTCGAGGATTGCTACATCCACATACATTTTACAAAAACAAATCCACACAAAGGATGTGTTAACATGTGATTGGTGTGATGAAAGAGAAGAGGGAGAAAGTGTATCAAAATACACCAATCATATGTTGCCACCTCCTTGTGTGGATTTGTTTTTGTAAAATGTATGTGAATGTAGCAATCCTCATTTCAAAATACCACATCTTATTCCATAAAAACTCACAAAGCTAAAGTTCTAAAGAGAAGAGATTGAAGTAAAATTGTTCATTCATTCATTCATGAAACAGTTTACAGCTTACAACTTACAAAACCCAATCAACTTCAAATGCAACTACAAATCCAAAGTGCTATACATGATCTCCTACTAATATTTCTACTACTACTAAACCTAATCTAGTGCATATCATCTGTTCCAACATCTAAAGAGCAGTGAAGATGAGCATGACTGCTCACATCTGTCACACTAAATGCTGGATTTGCGTTTGTGAAGTCCTGCATAACCACCCATTCGTTCTATCCCGATGGCTGGAGCTACAAGACTTCTATAACGAAGATGCTAAGGGTCAAAAGTATGAAGGATGGATTGATGAAAACGTTGATGATGGAGAAAAATAAAGGTCTCCTTTGTGCTTCCTCCATGTATTTCAACCAAAATGCAACCCATCCACCCTTCCCTAGCATTTCTTCTATGCGATGTGTGTTGATGCACCAAATCCAGGTGCAGGAAGACCAAGCACCACCTTTCCACCCATAGGAAGTGGCGGATTGCTTGCTCGAGGCCTGCATTGAGGCAGAGGTGCTGGAGGTTGGGAGTAAGATGTTCCCTCCTTATAGTAGTCATCAGAATCATCAGCAGATACACTTGGATTCTCTACACTATCATCTTCTGATGATGGGAGAAAAGGTGATTTTTTAGGTAGAGGATCATAAGGATATGGAAAGAACTGAAGGAAATCACTGGATGATGATGATGATGATGATGGAGAAGAGGTTCGATTTACAACCTCTGGTTTAGTATTCATGGTTTTTAGTGGTGAATTATGGTTTATGGCATTTTTGGGGTTTGTGGTAGAATTTAGGGTTTGTGAAGAAGATTTGGGGATATTGTGAAGAGATAAGTGTGCATTGGGGTCTGTTATATAGGCGGGTGCAAGGTTTAAGGCAACTTAATATGAGTTTGGTGGCACAGTAACACTCAATATATTTAGGGTGCGTTTAGTTGGTGGAAAACAATTTCTCTTATTTTTTATCTCTAGTTTTGTAAAAATTTGGAAGGAGAATTAATCTCCGCAAAACACTTGAAAATATAGAAAACGCGTTTAGTTGATGTTTCTATTTTCTGTTTTGAAGAAAGGGAGGGAGGGTTGAGGGTTACAAAGGAAAACAAGGAAAACAACTAAAATTTGTTTTGTAAATTTCCTTGTTAATTTGAACGCGATCTCTGTGTTCCTTGTTTTCCACAAAACATTTTGTGAAAAACAAGGGTGTTTTCCCTCAACTAAACGCAACCTTACCGTCGCAATCTCTTCTCTTTTGATTGGGTTTTGTGTTTTACAAAACAACCTACATTGACGTTGAATTAAAAAAGCAAAATTATATCGCATAATCGACATAATTAAAATAAAAACATAAAATAAAATATCAACCTCATAATTCCTTGTATCCAATTTTTGGTTACTAAAACAAAATATGTTTGTCTACTCGGTTTAAGT
Source organism: Chrysanthemum seticuspe (assembly GCA_019973895.1). Lineage (NCBI taxonomy): Eukaryota > Viridiplantae > Streptophyta > Magnoliopsida > Asterales > Asteraceae > Chrysanthemum > Chrysanthemum seticuspe. The sequence continues at coordinate 299,593,906 of BPTQ01000001.1, forward strand.
TGGTAAGATGAAATGGCGCGTTAATAAGGTCGCTTGGAATTCATCGGTTTATGTGAAAGTACTTGACATGATGCATACATTGGTTTGTGTGACAATACTTTTTTACACTTCTCAAAGTACTTGACATAAATGTAGGGGCCCTAAATGTAGAGTTATTGTTGGGCTTCGATGGGATAGTGGGCAGTACTTTTTTACAGAGTTTTTTATTGGACCATTGTAATTTTAAAATCTATTTAACAAAATGAGTACTTTCAAATATATTTAAGGAAGTGTGGTATGCTTTAAAATTCTAACTTAAAACCATCTTTTAAAGAGCTACGTTTATACACAATCAATAATCAACAATAGTTTATCAAATTATGTAGGTTGTTCGGAGCAAATTTTGTACGCCATTAATATATAGAGAGAAAAATTTGTAAACGATTTGACCAACAAGCTATAGTTGTATATATAAAATGTGTTAGCCGGTTAAAAAATGTATATACTTGTCATCGTTTGTACCTTGGGTGTATCATTGTTCGAATCCGATTATTTCGTCACCTTTTCAAATTTTGATTCGATTCCAAAAAATACGTTATTCGATAACAAAAAACTTGAATCGCTACACAAAAAATAACAAAAAACTCGAATCAAGTATTTTTAAGAATCGATACGCAAAATAATCAAAATTCAAAAAAATGTGTATGGAATAATCGGATTCGAATAATGATACACACAACTACAAATAATGATAAATATAATACACTTTTAAACAATTAGCTAATTTATAACTGTATATCTTTTTGGTTTGACGATAAAGTGATGCCTCAAAAAGGCAACCTAGCATCATTTGTTTGAAGCTTGTAAAATCGTTTACAAATTTTTTTCTCTATATATTAATGGTGTACAAAATTTGCTGTTAGCAACCTACATATTTTTTTGATAAACTGGTGTTGATTATTGTTTGTGTATAAATGTAACTCTTAAAAAAATGGTTTCTGAGTTAGAATTTTAAAGCACTCATTTTATTAAATAAATTTTAGAATTACGATGGTTCAATAAAAAACTCCTTTTTTACACTTATATTACAAATTATTTTAAAAAAATGTAAGTCGTAAATATAAGCACGTGATTTTCCTTCTTTCTTGTACTTGACCTGATAATGTACCACATGGGGGGCTGTTTTGTAAATTTTAGATATCCACTGCTAGCGTCTATGAAACCCCTGATAGTGGTCTTCAACCCGCTGCTAGCAGCTTCCTCTTAATGTACCACATGGGGGGCTGTTTTGTAAATTTTAGATATCCACTGCTAGCGTCTATGAAACCCCTGCTAGTGGTCTTCAACCCGCTGCTAGCAGCTTCCTCTTAATGTACCACATGGGGGGCTGTTTTGTAAATTTTAGATATCCACTGCTAGCGTCTATGAAACCCCTGCTAGTGGTCTTCAACCCGCTGCTACCAGCTTCCTCTTAATGTACCATATGCGGGGCTGTTTTGTAAATTTTATGTGAAAGTACTTGACATGATGCATACATTGGTTTGTGTGACAATACTTTTTTAGTTTGACCTCAAAGTGGAAAAGATTTGCATTTGACTTGTAAATAAATGTAGGGGCCCTAAATGTAGAGTTATTGTTGGGCTTCGATGTGATAGTGGGCAGTAATAGATAAGAAGAAAAAGGCGCTTAAAAAAATGTCGCTCAGAATATATTGGATTACGTGATAGTACTATTAAACACATGTCTTATTGCATATATATTTTTGGGTACCAAAAATGTCTTTTTGCATATAAACATCATACTTTCTTCTACATACTTGGGTGATATACATGCTTATAAAATATCGCTCAACAATTTAAAATAAAGGGAACTAAACTAAATAAAGACATATAAAAGTAGCCCACTTAAATACAATTGTCGAATATACAATTTAGCAATACAACTATTGTGAGTCCATGCACGTTTGCAATACGTTTAAACACGTCTCCTCAAGTAAACCTGTCAAATTAAAGAGAAACAAAGGTTCAACATTTCCTCAAGTAAACAAATTCATCAAGTAGTGTAGTATACTTATTTTGGTTCAAGTTGGCTATCAAATCAAATCAATATGGCTTATAAGTCAAAATGCCATAATAACTATGCGTGGCTATCAAATCAAGACCTTATAACTAATATAAAAACACACATAAACCAAAGAGCTATCTTAACTGCTGTTTTGTTAAAAAAAAAAAAAAAAACAAAAACAAAAAAGAAACCAAAAGAAGAAAATGACTACAAAAATGCCTTTCTGCCAGGAGTTAGCTGCTGCTGCTGGTTCTAGTCTCGTTAGAGACATGATGGTGGAGAAGTTTAGTAGGGAGGTTGCTGTCACTAGGGTGGACGAAGCAGAATTAACCAAAAAAGCCCAAGATATTAGGTCTCGTGTTACCGAGAGGGATTTCGTGATTGCAGAGTTGCAGCTTTTGTATCCCTTTGATTCATGTGTGCAAAGTATTTCACAGTTGAATATTTTGCAAAATGAAGATTTGGCAGACATTGCTAACATGTTGGTGAAGGTTGTGAACAAGCAGAAGCGAACAAGGGAGCTTATGTCATTCATTGAGAAGCTCAAGTGTATGGTGTACTGAACTGGTTTCTTCATATATGTTTTGAGTTTAGTATATGGTTAGGAATGTATGATGTTTATGTTTATGCTTATGGATGTTCTATAAACCAATTAAGGTTAATTTTGTTGGATATATATGCACTTACTTATTTATGTTTGTCTAAGTACTTTTGTGGGAACATACCTGTGTTATAACATGCTCCGTTGATATGCTGGCTTGTAACGTAGTGTTGAAAACATAACCTACACCATCAAAAAAAAGTATA
>BPTQ01000001.1:299605749-299651487 GCA_019973895.1 Chrysanthemum seticuspe
AAAAGTAAACATCCTTATACTCCGCTTTTAGTAGTAGTCTTCATTTGGTTTGATGAAAAGAAATGATTTTAGGTTCAACCTATTTTTAGCTTCCTTCAACAAATCCCTTTGAACAAAGCCATTTACCAACCTGGAAAGAATAAAACTGGTGCTTCGTGTATACTATCTAATACAAAATGTTTTTGTTACAATAGGCTTACTTTTGGTAATACTATACGGCTAACATATAATATAACTACTGGCAGGGGAAGTAAAGCCAGCAGGTCTCAAAAGCGAATAGTGACCAAAATTAAAACCTTTTCATTCAAAACTTTTTATACCTAGACCTGTGTAGTTAAAATACAGTTCCCAAAAGGGTTTTGTAAGTCCAAGTTTTTAATGTTTAAATCTATAAGAACCGGATTAACTCCTACTTCTCCGTAAACCATAGTATACGCTGCTTCTACGTCATGCAGAAACAGATAACAATCGAAACCTCCAATAGAAGTACCCGTCTAATAACCAAGTACTTCAACTACAAAGAGAGTACGCTAATCAACTTTTGGATCTACTAACCCTACGGAAAGGTACCCCTCTCGTATAAACCTCCGTAAACATACTACTTTAAAACCTACAACGTCTATTTGTGTTCACCCTAAAGGAAGTTCCATAATTGTTTCTGGTGTTCAAACAAGGTTGGATATGTGACAGTCCTAAGCAAACCCGAAAGTTCCAATTATAAAATATATAGTTATATTTGACCTAAGTAAAACACATAGTTATAAAATACGATAATAAAAAATAACTTTAAGGTTTTAGGCATATCTAACCTTGAAAGCCCAAACGAATCCTGACAGTGTATAGGTTGGAACAAACTTGTGGTCTTTGTTAATACCTTGAAGGAAATCCCACTTGTGTTTATCTGCAACATCCAAAATTTCATCATACAAATGCCTCCAAATATGCTCTCCCCATGGAAAGGCATCCCAATCATCTAGGTTTTCAACTAATCGCATGAGAGAAACATCAACTTCATGAACCAATAATCTGCCCATGAAGATAACCTCCAAAGCTAACAATAGACAAAGACGTACTGCATCTTCGTCGCATATGATACCAAATGCCTCTTCATCCTCAATTAGGCCAAGAATATCTAAATTTGTAATTTTTGAACCTGAATGTTTTGGGAAAACCCTTGACATAAAATTGATGTGTCCAGATCCATATTTTTCAAAACTTACTTTTCCAAAATTAAAACCAGTGATAAGCGAAAACTCTGGACGACCGAAATGAAGGGGACGGTCATCAATATAATATACAATCGGCATATCATAATGGTTTTCATTCGGATAACATTGTTTTTGTAAAACATAATCTATCATATGTGCTTCGTGGTCAAAATAAGAAAGGTCCAACCATTTACCGAAACAAGTTTCCCTAAACAACTTCCTTCGATTTTTATCCAACTTGGATTTTAGTAAAGAAAAGTAGTTTGGTTTACTTCTGATGATGATTTTCGCCTCATATTCCTACAAATGAAAAAATAAAAATAAATAAATAAATAAATAAAATAAAATAAAAAATACTCTACTTAATAACATATAAGGGGAGTAACAAAACTGCATTCAATCATCCAAGCCTCACACTACAATTTTGTAACAAATGCCAAGTATACTTTCAAAAAGGTAGAACAACAAAGAATCACATCTCAGACACCAGATAAATTACAAACCCAAACACAATTTTGTAACCTTTTGCTAACTTAAATAAACAAAATTGTTGTTGCAAAACTAATATTAAACATGATTAATTTCAAATAAATAAGGGGAAAAACGAATATACGAACAATTTATATATATCAACATAAAAAAACATACCCGAATACGAAACATTTTTTTTGCAGGATTTCGAGAAGACGATGGTTCTTGACTTGTAGGAATAATTTTGTAAAGGGGGATGTAATGTATGTGTTATTCTAATTCATTGGTTAGGAATGATATGTGATAAGTAAAAAGTATTATTTACCGTGGTGTAAAAATTGGAAAAAAGTACAAAACTACTATTTGGCCAAAAACCGCTAAAATTAATTCGCTTAAGTCGCTCGACATTGGGAAGGAGCAAAAGGAATAAAATATTACTTTTTAAAGTTTGACTTTTTTCTCGAAAATATCAAAAAAAAAATCGCGCGAATCTTAAAAAGTCGCTGGACATTAGTCGTTTAAAATTCATAGGTACGAAATTGATTGGAATCTGAAAAGTGTCAGGACACGTGTCACTATTACATTGGAAGGATTAAGTCGCAAGTCTCAAAGTATATTTTGGAAATACCCAAACTTTTTTCCTAAAAAGTGATGACACCTTGAGCGAAAAGTGCATTCTTAGAATTTCCCCTTTAAATTATATGCTCCTCACTAGTACATTATATTTCGGTTTCATTCAGAACAAGAATTCACTATTGAACTACAACCAACTATATCAGCTTTAAAAGTAAACATGAAGTTTTGTTAACGAACGTGGTTTATATATGCGTTTTTAATGTAGACATCATCGACATCATTTATGATTTGAGTATAAAATTTCTAATTCACATTCTAACACCCTTCGTGTTTTCTTCAATTGATCCTTGTAAACAATAACTCGGATCAATTTGAATGTCAACGAACAAACTCAAAGGAACATAACTAAGCTCGAAATTAGTCTCTAATATTTGTTAGAAAACATGTTGTAACGTGCACAGAAATTGTCCACAACCACACATGAGGATTTCAAACAATTAATATTTCACTAATATACATTTTAGGTTCGGGAATGTTTTCTCTAGAAAAATAAAACAAAGATCAAACACAATAACATATATTAGGATAGCCCTTTCGCAGTTGGTGTTCATTCTAATCTCTAAACATTTCACCGATGTACATGAACTTAACAAACCCCTACCTGACATGTTACAAACATGAATCAAGTCATGGTTCTCCATGTATTGAGCACAAAGTCCTACTAACACCGATCATTGGTGACTTGAGCCATCTTTTAGGTTTGGGAATGTTTTATCTTAAGATGAGGGTTATATATATGGGTCTTGTAAGTGGTCCATTTGGTAAGTGGGGTGTATTCTAACTTGTAGGCCTACGGTTCAATTCTCACATGGATGAATCTCTATGTTTTTTATTTAAATAAAACATGTTTTTGTATCTTTTCATTTCCATTAGATATCATTTGAGTTGTTTTTGTTAAATATACAAATTGGTGAATAATTATGTGTTTGCGTTGTTTTTCGTTTTCCTTATTAGTATTTGGCTATTCGTTGAGGGTACGATCCCACCATATATTCGTCGAATAATACAATAATTATATAGGCTCGCCCTTTCTATTCAAGATTTTACTTACACCACAAAATGATTGTTCTGGACTATATAACCTTACTTGAAACTCTATAATGAACAAATAAATGGTGTACCGAAATGCAAGTCAACATGTAGGTGTGTACATTTTTTAATACAAGACCATGGAACTAATTTGCATCCCACATAGATTAAAGAATATATATTATAGTAAATGAACAGCATGCATGTAATAACTAGTGCTATGTTTTCAGGTACATGTTTGCCAATGGAGTTGATTGTAAAACTTAAGTTTTAGTTCTTGACTTTTTCATTTTCAATAAAGAGATATTTTTTGAGTCTTTTATAATCAATATTTTTTTAGAGTATTTTTAACGCGTAACTTACACCTCTTTATGTTGGTTAAGACTAGCAGGGTATCAGCGCGTTGCGGCGGCGGGTACCCTGAAACTAAAATTCATGACGTGCAATGCTTTACGATTATACATATTTTATGACAAAACTCTTTACGGATGATAATAGTTTTAAGTTGAAAGAACTTTAAGCAATAACAAACTATTTCACATAAAAATAGTATGGTACGAGGGTGATGCACATATAAATCTGCAATATAAAGACGATAGTCCGTAATATTATAAAGGCGTGTGGTCAAATTTGATCACTTTATAGTTATATTATAAATTTCCCGTAACTCTTATAACTCGTTGCCTTTAATACTGTAATGTATTAAGTAATGAAAAGTCTATATTATTAACGAAAAATCTACTAAAAAATACTGTAATAAAACTACCACATCAAATTTTTCAAAAATAACACCATGGACTTGAGGATTTACAAGGCTGTGATAAAAACTTAAACTGAATAATAGAGCAAACCATTATTCATTGTTTTTGTGACAAAACAAAACAACATGTTAGTTGAAACTGAACGACTATAAATACTCGTTTCTTTTAAAATCAACCTCCACAAACATCTATCTATCACAAAAACAATAATCAAAAAACAACAATGGGCCTCAAAACATCACCCAAAAAAATTTCGATAGTAAACTCTAGGCCCATTAAATAAGTGAATTCATTAACCCTACAACTTCTTAGGATAATAAAATGCTTTTCCCCTAGCTACATGTAACCCTAATCTCATTCTCATCAAATCACGCCCCCATCTACTTCTTTCTTTTAAATAACACACAACAAAGCCCTCCTTATCAGTCCATCACAATAACACATAGAAGTGAGCAAAACAAACCGAAAAAACCGAAACCGAGCAAAAAACCGAAAAGACCGACCAAAACTAAAAACCGATGGTTCGGTTTTTACTTTTTTAAAAACCGAAAAATACGGTTCGGTTTCGGTTTTCGTCCAAAAACCAAACCGCATAAGCCGAACCGAACCGAACCAGTTTTATTATATAATAATGTCTAATTAATATAATATGATTAAATAACTAAATAAATCAAATTTATAAATTCATATTCATTTTGTGAGTGGATTTATAATATATTTATCTTAACGTTTATATTTATATGTGTGTTTGTCGTATTGCGTGTTTTGTGTGAATATATTAATAAGTATTCGATAATGATTATACTACGTGTATGTTCACTTGTATGCGTATGTCTCATTTATATGTTTGTAATTGTAGAATTATGCAATAAACATTAGTATGCTTAGATTGAAAAAAAGTAAAAAATAATAACTAATTTTGTATGTAATACAAGTTTGTTGGTATAATTCGGCTATACCCAAATATTAACGGTTAGAAACCGAAAAAACCGAAAAACTGAACCGAAACCGATAACAAACCGAAAAAACCGAACCGACAAAAACAGAACGGTTTCGGTTTTGGGTTCTACAAAAACCGTACATTGTGGTTAGGGGTGGCAATCGAGTCATGTTCGTGTTAACCTATTCGGGTTCGCGTGTTGGCGGGTTAGTATAGCGTTTACCCAAACACGACCCATTTATTAATTGTGTCAAGAAACTCAACCCTAACTCAGACATGCATAACACGTGTAACCCATTTGTGACCCGTTTAACCTATTTAAGTAATTTGGTCAAGCACTGAATAAAGTTGGTAGTTTGTCGATTTAAGTAGTTTAAATGCAAAAAAATGATATAAGGATCTAAAATATGATAAGAATAACATACGAATAACTATGCAACAATTTTCTGAATTATAAGCGTCAATTTTCATGATATCTAAGGTATAAAATTATAATTCACTCATATTAAGTAAATAACAAAATACATTTAATCCACATCCAACATAAAAACCAAGTTATATACTTTATTTTTAAGATCTTATATACTTAAACGGGTTCACGGGTTGACCTGTTTAATACTCACTCAACCCAAACACGACCCGTTTATTAAACGGGTTAGACGGGTTGACCCGTTTTTGACCCAAACCTGTTTATCCTCAACCCAAACCTATTTAACTTCGTATCGGGTTCGTGTCGTTTATCGTGTCGTGTCAAAAATTGCCACCCCTAATTGTGGTTCGGTTTCGGTTTTAGCCAAAAACTGACCCAAACCGAACCGTGCACACCCCTAATAACACACCTCCATTAATCTTCACATCAAACGAATCCCACTTTATCTGTTTTTTCTACTAAAAAAATACAGCAACAAAAAATCATTTCATCATCCTTATCACTCCATTAAAACATGATCTATCCATAAATCACAAATGCCTCCCACCTTATAACTGCATTTACAATCACACACCCCGAAACACAAAAACAACTCATTCTTCTCAAGTCTGAGGAACAAACAAGAACCGTAGCACATATTTCTTCAAGATCTCTCTATGGAGATCTCGTGTAGGTTCTGTTTGTTTTGTGTTTTGTTTAATCGTGTTAAGATCTACAATGATTTACTTTCATACTCTTGTTTTAACAAACAAGTTCGTGAGTATTAAATAGAATACTGAGATCTTACACATCACTTTATATACCCCATCTGATATACATTGCAATATGTATTTGAGTCAAATGTATTTCCTTTAACCTATGTGGGACTGGAATTTTACATACACGTAACTCCTTTTGTATTAATATGGGCATTAATGTAGTGTTTTCCTTTTTCAATATGTGCATTAATATGTTGTATACTATGCTTATTTGGTTGTAAGTCTGAAAACTATGTGCTTTCAAGTGTTGTACATCATGCTCAATTTGTTGCAAGTCTGAAAGTCTGAAAAGTTATTAGGAGAGAGATGCATCTGTGTATTATAAGTAGTAGAGATAAAGAACATGATGAAGGAATTTTATAACATAATTTTTGATACGATCGAGATCATACAGTTGATCCCGGAGACATATGCAAGTTTGCATTGAGAGACAATTTATGTAATTTACCCAATCAAATTCGCTTATCACAAAAACACCACTTATTCAAATTACTTGAATGCAAAAAGTAGCTTCAAACTTTCTTTCTTATGTATTTTAATTTCTTGTTAATTTCCAGTCTTATGTACAAAGGATCTAATCTGTTCTTTACTTAACTTTAAATGTTTTTTACTTAAAAAAATTGAGGATGTTCAAGTCTTTTATGACGCCAAGTCCTTTATGTGTTGATTTGTTCTAGTCTTGCTTGTAAAACCACTTGCGAAAAGGATTGTGGGTGTACGAGACCAACCCGGCTTCTCATTCCGTCCCAACCAGCCAATCTCCTCTCAATTCATGTTAGTGGTCTCTAATATTAATCGTCTTTGTAACAACAGTTATGACACCTACACAATACCAAAATTAGTAGATATGAAGGAACAAAAATCATCGTATGTGCTCAATTATCATCATGTGTCAAGCATTAATCCCATCGTTAATCTAAAACATAAACAAATCACTAGCTTGAACATCATAAATAAACACACATACATGTAAACATAAAATTTCATACTAATAATTATCACCAACACCGGCAAAATTAAACACACCTTGAACATACACACCTTGGCTACCGTGACCACCCGTTGCCACACAAACCTTGAAAAGAAAACCCCATGAAGTTGTGCCTTCAAAACCTCTCCACGACCAATGTAATTCATAACTCCAAGTCTTCAACCATTCGATAATCAACTCGAGAAGTACAAGCACCATCCATTCCTTATACATGATCGCAAACCTTAGGGAAAAAAAAAAAAAAAAGCTTTGAGTAACTCTATGAGCTGGTAAACCCACAACCAATGCGGCTTTTGATAATATGTGTTAGACACGCATATATGTCTAACTTAAACCTCATGGGTGCGGATTGAGCACCTTTCATTGCGTAAGTGCCACTACAACATCATAAAATTATGGGAAATAAAACTAGTGCAAGTATAACATCATAACATATAAAACTAGTGCAAGTATAACATCATAACATACATTAATTAGTTTATCTAAACATGAACTCGCAATGGTTAAATCAATTGGGTTTTAACTTCTGAGCATCCCACATCGCCTTGTGAAAGAAAGTAGCTTGTGTGAGTTGGTTATAAATAAGGAGGGAAGGTTGTGATTAGCAACAGGCATGTTTAATTCCTTAAAAGCTTTGGGTCAACTTTTGTTTGCTTGCAAGCTTATAATTTGATTTTTATAAGTTTCTAAGCAATGAATGCTTTCTTTTGACTTTTATATTATTGGACAAGCTTACAATTGTAGTTTATTAAGTTATTTAAACTTTAACACACCATAAATTTTGACCATTGTTTTTATATATTTATAATAAAGGACAAGCTCACAATAATAAGGGAGGTGATTTGCACACTTTATAAAATGATTGAGACACTTTAATTAATTGTGTTTGAACATTTATACCCTCACATAACATAAATATCCAAACACAATTAACTGGAATATCCAAATCATTTGATAAATTGTGCAAATCATCTCCCCAATAATAAACGCAAGTTGTAAGAAGAGATTCGATTTGATTTGAGATCCAATGGATCTATTGAGAACGAGAATATCTACTTCTATTAGTGAGACAGATTTTATTTAGCTATCTAAAGTGTCTCTTTTTGTTGGTTGTAAGTAGGGTGTCAGTAGGATCGGGTCAACCCGACCCGAACCCGTCGGGTTAATCGGGTTAACAAAGCTAGTCAGGTTTGTTGGACCCGAACTCGATAACCCGATAGTGTTATCGGGTCGGGTTAGGGTTAATTTATTTTTCTATCGGGTCAACCCGATAAAACCCGAAAAATGTTAATTATTTCTTTTTTTAATTAAACTTATAAACCAATTAGTTTTTGCGTTACATGAGAATACAAATATATTACGAATGGTATAACTTTTATCTTAAGATTAGTAACTTTCGCTCAATGTAATAGATACTAATATTGTTTAATCATATAAAATGGATGCTAATATTGTTTAATCATATAATACGAAATGTAAACTAGTTTACAGAAAGGGAAAAAATAACTACATCCATATAAGGTTTTGCAGTCCCAAGTCACGACAACAACTATTATTATAACTTGGTTTATTTTACCTTTGAACTTAGGAGGGTTACTGATTAAAATAGTTTCAAGCATATTTAGTCAAAACTATAAGAAAATTACAGGCACTCGCTTATCGAATGAATTCTATAAATGAAAGCTGATTACATGCGCTCACCCGACAACCCGACTCACCCGACCCGACAAACACCCGAACCCGATAACCCGATTTCTAATCGGGTCGGGTTGCATGTCACTTTTTAAAAATTCAAAACCCGACCCGATAACACCCCTAGTTGCAAGTCTAAACAAACTCGACGTCTATAAATCCAAATGCCCTAACGTGGTTTGAGTTACCTCATCAGTGTATGTGATGATTTGCACATATATACTTTTTATTGGGACACTCTACCTCGTGTTTTAAGTAGTTATATATAGCTTATACTTTGCTAAAACTGATTGTAGAGTGAAGTGTGCATGTCAATAAAAATAATCTGCAAATCATCTCCTATTGGATATAGGTGAAAAAGTGATGTTTCACGACAACTAAATCAGGCCATCCAAGTTTTTTCTTTTAGTCGGTTGTTAAGTTTAAGTTGTATTTGTCAAAGTAATTAATTTTTCTATTTTTTTCATTTACATCGACTTTAAGTTGTGAAAGTATCTATCAACGCGATTTACAAGTACTTTTTGAGTTCAATCCAAATTATGAAATCTGAACGTACATGGTTGACTTTAAAGGGGGATAAATAAGGGCGTGGCCTTAGTTTGACATTTGTTTGGAGTCTTTATTTTATCAGTATTTTTTAAGTGTAATTTACACTACTCTATGTTGGTTTGTTAGGCTAAAGAACATGATGAAGCATTTTTTTATAATTTTATCATATAAAACCTAGTTATTTTAGTTTTTAAATGCAAAATAGTATCTACATACCTGTTTTCTTTTGTTAATTTCTTGTTAGTTACTAATCTTAGTAAAAAGGATCTAATTTGCTCTTTACGTAAAAAATTTGAAATTGTTTAAGTCTTTTATGAAGGTATGATACTTCACTTAGCCGGTTCACTATGTTTCCCGCTCTCAAACCACTTGTAAGAAGGATTTTGGGTGTAGACGAACCTGGCTTCCCACTCCATCCCGACTGACCAATTCCCCTACCAACTATTTTAGTAGTCCCCAATGTTCATCCTCTTTAAAAAAACACTTACGACACTTACACAAGACCAATACGGTTAGATAACTTTGTTAACGAACAAGTTAAGCAATCATTCACTCCATATTAGTACCTATTAAGCAACACAAATAGTTTAAAACATATAAGCAAAGTCATACAACTATGGGAAATAATACTAGTGCAAGTATAACATGTTAGGAAATTTGGATCACAATAATCTGAGAGTCTTGTAAACACTTTCAAATTAAACTATTTCGGTGGCTCTACCGAAATCTCAAATCGGATAAAACTCAGATTTTGAAACGCGAAAATGTTTTGTTTTATTATGAAAACTGAACCAGAATGAATTATATGACCAAAAAACTATACAACGGTTGTAACTGCGATAACAGTTACTCATCAACCGAAACAGTTAAATTAAGGGACAAAATATTGGAAATTTTATTTTCTAGTGCGTACATAGCACTTTATACCAAATAAAATTTTTCCAAGCTCGACCCCAGCCAGGGGCGCTGCCCTTGGGACCCTGTCAGGGGCTGCCTCCCCTTGGACCCTGCTATCAGGGGCGCTGCCCCCGGACCCCCGTCATTCGGGGCTTCGCCCCCGAATAATAATCATAATAACGTCATACATGTGTGCACTCCGCACAACCTCGACTTGTTGAACATTTATCATAATTACACATTGGTCAACTAAGTAAATCCATTACACTTAAATAATATCGGTGATGCAAAATCACCAACGTAACATCATAACATACATTAATTAGTTTTTTACATAAGCTTTGGGTTTTAACTTTAGATCATCCCACAACTCCTTGCGGGAGGTGGTGATAAATAAGGAGGCTAGGACTAATAAGAGGTAGGCATGTTGAATTCCTTTAAAAGCCGGTGGTCAACATTTGTGGCTTGCAAGCTTATTAGAGCACTCCCATCGTTCACATAATAACGCCGTGAGGGGAGGCGTTAACGCCGGTTTTGGGCGTTGCCCGATGGAAACGAAATGGGATAACGGTGTTATAGGGGAGGCGTTGCCTCCTTAACGCCCGTTATGGGTAGGAAAAAAAATTTGAAAATGTTACAAAACTAGTCCTTGTAACGTTAAGATTTTAAAAATTTTACATAAAACCCCCTAACGGCTAGTTTTAAAAATAAAAAAAAAATCAAAAATATTATTTTACCACTATAAATACCCAACTAAAACTCTATTTTTTTCACACTTCCTCTCACACTTTATATACTTCCTCTCACACTTTCATTATTCAAAAAATCAAATTCGTTGTAACAATGGATCCAAATCAAGCTGGTGATTTTCCTCTGTCTCGGTCAGACACAGAAGACCTAGAAGACTTCCAATTTATGGCGTCCGCGTACGAGTATCACCTTCAGTTGGAACAAGGGGAAGGCAGTGAATCTCAACATACTACTCGTCCTCGTACCCATATATATCGTGAACGTGAGTGTAAAACCCTAAAAATAGTGAACGCGTTAAATGACCATAATGCCCCTAATCTAATAATCCATAAAATAAACGAGCTTGTTAAGTACTTATGATAATAAAATTATATGGAGCATTTGAGAACAAAACTTTCATTTACCTTACAAATAAAAGTTGACACATTAAAATGTTAATGCACCTACTTAATAAACAATATAATAAAAATGTACTAGACTAATTTTGGTAAGGTGAATAAAATGTGGAATTTGTCTTGTGATTTGCTTGATGTTCGGCAAATTCAAATGTATGGGAGGCTCCCATATCCTTGCCAAACTTAAGAAATTCTTATCCCTAAAATTCCTAGTCTCATTAATTTAAAACATCACAAGAAACCCTAGCCCCCAAAACAAAAGTGACGGCTTCTCTTTCTCCATCTTTTGTCGACAACAAGGAAAGCTCAAAAGAGATTTGTAAGGCGGCTAAGGGAGACTGTAATCGTGGGTTCTGGTTCAAAGAAAGTACTTGGTTGGTTGTGGGTTTTGATCCCTTGCTGTCGTGGGTTAACTAGGGAAAAAGGAATTGGTTTTGTTCCGTTTGATCCTGTGTTTCTTTCCTCTTTTACGCTGCAAAGGTACCGTCACCATCTCGTTTTTTTTTTCTTTTGTTTTCCGATCTGAGTCGTGAGGCTTATTCTTCTATGCACGTGTTGTATATGCTACTTAATATGTTCATAATATGATCAACATGACTAACCAAAAATCAATTGTTGTGGCTCATGATATAATAAAGTATATATGTTGATTTCTGTCCTGGTCTAGATATTCTAATGAGTCACGTTTAGCCTGATCACTGAAACCCTACATGACCCATGATCGATCTAAGAGAAAATTTAACTTAAACTACATATTAACGAACTACGTATGAATGAACCACAAACCCTACGTGCGTATCTGGTCTTTAAGACCTCATCGTAATCTGTTTAGTCGACCATATTCTAAATTCCACCAAGAGCATAAATAAATAACCATGTACATATGGGTATAGGCATGCTAGATCAAATCTTCAAACTGTGATAGGTATATGTTGACGTCTGATGGCATGCATGGGTAAAAGATTGAGTTTTAAATTGTGTTATGGGTCGTTTATGACAATGCATGGTGTGTCACGTTGAGGCTGCTAGTATGGAGTTGTGTACCAAATTGTATGAGCATATCTCATGAGCCTTGTTTCATAATGAATTGTGCATGGAACTCTTATGTAATTCGTAGAGTTTTGTAAATAAAAAGATAGATGGGTAGTCTTGTGGGAGTAACTTCGAGGGTGATCGCGGGAAAATCGGTTAGGTTGTTTGGAGTTTTGAAAGCGTGTCGGGATGGATGAGTCGGGGGTCAATCATAATACGTGTTTACTTGCTCAAAATGTCAGTCATATGGACCGCGAGCGAGCTTAAATATTGATCGAGTAGGTTCATGAAAATGAAATATAAAGCCTAAATGCTGTACGTGAAAATGAAAAGAACATGTATTTGAGTTATATATTTTATATATTTAAATTACTTACACTTCGAACCTTAATCTTTGGTAAATGTCACATGCAAACCCTGAACTTTATAAATTGATATATAAAGCCCTCAAATAGGATAATTATCATATTAAAACCTTTAAATTTACCATTTATCATTTATAACCTCTATGCTTTGCTAATTAATAATTATTACCCTAAAGTATTTATTTCGGTCCATTACTAAAATAGAGAATAAGGTTAATAACTCTGAAAATATTAATACGATTCATATAACCAATAAACCCGTTATGACTTAAATGAGCTAATAAGTATTTTACGAACCGTAATCCATGTAGATTCGTTGAAGAAGGCGTGACGTTGTTTCTCTTGCGTTCCTTCCATTTGCTCTCATTTCATTTGCTAAGGTACAGATATTATATCCCTTTTCAGTAGGGGTTTCTCATGACTTTCTAATCCTTTGACTTTGCTCGTTTATGATATTTCATTGCTATGATTCCTTTGCTATTGACCCTCTGATATTGACCTTTGCTATTGACCCCTCTGTTACTGAACTGTTGATACTGAACCTCTGTTATTGAATCTCGATTACTAAACCTTTTGAACCACTGTTACTGAACCTTTGATATTGAATCTATGTTACTGAACCTTTGATATTGGAACTTGATATTGGACTATTGTTATGAACCTCTAAATTGTGATCTACTAATATTGAACCTCTGATTATGATGACTGATATATATTGCTACACTGTGGACCTTTGCTTGACCCTTCAGATTGATACCCGAGCAAATATTGTTAACTAGTCATGGGGGTTCCATGACCATGTCATTGATGCACAATAGGCATTACTCCAGTATGTACGAGTGATGTTACACACCGTCCCTATACTGTACTGATTATGCGCGCTTCACTGTTATTGTTATGGCCACTACTGTTTCTGCAGGGGCGTATGGATGCATCCTAGATCTGTACTGTACTGTTACTGATATATATACTGTTCTAGTGATGTGGTGCGTGTGTGCAATACACCCCCTCACGGTCTGGGAGCTAGCTACTCCACTGGTTACTGAGGTCTCCCCTCCTATTGTCTGGTATTCCGAGGTCACCCCTCTGAATACGATGGTTACTATTGATTACTGGGCTGCTATTGCCACTACTGATATTACTGTACTGTACTGTTGGCTCGGGATGAATTTCTGACAACCCTTACACTGTTGATATACTTATATTGTACCATCTGTTTACCCCAACGCACCATATTTGGTATTGACTGCCCGTTACCCTGTACCCTTATGTGACTTATTCTTCTACCATTCCATTCACGTACCGGGTTATTATTATTATGGTTATTGAAATTTGATTATGCTTTTACATGATGTAGGTGACAATCGTTTGCCCTGCTACTATATGATTAATATGTGATTG
This sequence comes from Chrysanthemum seticuspe, assembly GCA_019973895.1. NCBI lineage: Eukaryota > Viridiplantae > Streptophyta > Magnoliopsida > Asterales > Asteraceae > Chrysanthemum > Chrysanthemum seticuspe. The sequence goes on from BPTQ01000001.1 coordinate 299,620,055, forward strand.
TCTGATTCATCTATTTACATGCTACTAACTGACAAACAGTTTACCATACTGTTATGTGACTCTTTGATTCGTCTAGTCCATGTTAATGTATAAATGATTGTTTTGACGGCTTATCATGTAAACTTTGTTGATCTGCCATGTGTACATTGCTGTTTATGTTACTGTATGATTGGATAAATGTTTCGACTTATGTGGGCTGGCTTGTTAACTTGTCAATTTGCTCTGCTATGTCCTTAAGTCATTCAATTGTAGTGTTCATGCTGAGTTCATGTTTGATACTTGTGGTTACCATGTCTGGCTACTGATAGCATTTCTGTTGTAGTGATACTTGTGATGTTATTAACTGTAGTTACTTGACTTGTATGATTGCCATGCTCACTTTCCAATTTAATTGCTTCAGCTTGCGTTTAGTTTTCCATTTGGCTTAATTATATTATGACTTCCTGAATTGATTGTATGCTATTCTGGTTGAGTGAAAACGGCGTTTGCATTGTTTGATTTTGTTTTCGGTACCTGTATGTCGGTTTACTTATATGTGATTATGTATATGTCGTGGATGCCTTACCCTGCTACGTTCTCCTTGTTATCTGTTCATTCTGGATATCGGTATTATTGTGTTCTGCAGGATCCTCATAGACTCATTGATTCCTTTCCGTTGCGACCTTGTTATCAGTTCCTTATTTCATTTCGCATTTCTGATTTTATGTAGCTTTCGTTTTGTTATATCTGTTCACTGGGCCTTTTAAGCTCAGCCGCATTTCTTTTCATGCGGCAGGTTTTTAGGTTTGAAGATGGGCTTGTTGGGCTGAGAGTTGGATTAGTCGAGTAGACCGACCTTAGCTTCTTTATCATTGTGGATTTAATTTGAAGAGTTATTGTTTTCAGATTTTATTTCCGTTTTGGACATATTGGATTTTGTATTTTCTTTGTAAGTCATCCATTATATGACTTGGTAATTTATTTTATAATGCTTTCGCTTGTAAAATTTTATTTGTATGTTCTGATATGACACCAGAATGTGACACTTCTACCCTTGTCGGGTTGGGGTGTTACAATTATGGTATCAGAGCTAAGGTTTCATCTTGTTGACCTTAGGATTGACCTGTGAGGACTTGGGTAGACACTAGGCTTCTGTCTGTTCTGATTTCTTCCGATTCCTTTTGGTTGTCGTTCCGATTTGACTTTGATATTCGTTTGTCTTCACTGATTTGGCCTTCCTCTTCTCGCATCGAATTTTGTTATTTTGTCTTCGCACATCCGTTGTCGATCGTTAGATGGAAACTACCGTGGAGCTGAAGATGATGGTGCCGACCTTGCGTTGCTGCAACAGTCCCTGAGCTAGAGAGGTTCGTAAAGCAGAAGCTGCACCCGACTGCCGTGCTGCTGGAGACACCAGGATGCTGCTGGAAGAAGCTGGACGGATCAACCAAAGGCGCAAAGACGGAGAGAAGATTCAGCCGGCGGCTGAGAAGGTTCATCTACTTCATATGATTTGGGCGCGACTTGTGTTTCTCCGATTCGTTTGTCATGCGTTTTGAGGCGGGTTGATATTCTGTTAAGTGATTTTGACCGGTATTACTTTTCTTTGATTTGTTCAGAACTCGGTTTGAATCGTGAAGTTTTATGATGTAGCATTTTGATATTATCCCAGATTTATATTTGGGTCGTCAGTAATGAGTCATGAGGAACCGTTTCGAGCAAGTTGGTGGTCTTCTTTCCTTTGTGGTGTGGTAAGTTGGTTTGATGTATTATATGTTGTATGTATCTGGTCTGTTTTGGTATGTTACTTGCTACCTGTATGTTATCTGTTTTGTTGTATTGGTAATGTTGTTGTCATGACCCGAGGCAGAATATGATTACAATAAGGACTTGTTATGTGATGCAAGTATTATGACGCCTGATCAACGTGATAATACCGAGATCATATAATTTGAACTTATTGAGGTTATACGACGTCTTGGGAAATGCCTGGGGTTGGTACGTGAATGGACTAGGACTTATATCCGTTATTTGTCACTCATGTCGTTTGGAATTCTGTACCTCTTTGCGAGATTCTCACCGTACGCTTTGGGACTGATACTGTTATGATCTGTTTGAAGCTATGGATTGCTACGTCTGCCTTAAACTCATACGTCTCTGAGTACCCCTGCGACTTCAATTTTCGAGGACGAAAATTTTCTTTTAGAGGGGAAGAGTTGTAAAACCCTAAAAATAGTGAACGCGTTAAATGACCATAATGCCCCTAATCTAATAATCCATAAAATAAACGAGCTTGTTAAGTACTTATGATAATAAAATTATATGGAGCATTTGATAACAAAACTTTCATTTAACTTACAAATAAAAGTTGACACATTAAAATGTTAATGCACCTACTTAATAAACAATATAATAAAAATGTACCAGACTAATTTTGGTAAGGTGAATAAAATGTGGAATTTGTCTTGTGATTAGCTTGATGTTCGGCAAATTCAAACGTATGGGAGGCTCCCATATCCTTGCCAAACTTAAGAAATTCTTATCCCTAAAATTCCTAGTCTCATTAATTTAAAACATCACAAGAAACCCTAGCCCCCAAAACAAAAGTGACGGCTTCTCTTTCTCCATCTTTTGTCGACAACAAGGAAAGCTCAAAAGAGATTTGTAAGGCGGCTAAGGGAGACTGTAATCGTGGGTTCTGGTTCAAAGAAAGTACTTGGTTGGTTGTGGGTTTTGATCCCTTGCTGTCGTGGGTTAACTAGGGCAAAAGGAGTTGGTTTTGTTCCGTTTGATCCTGTGTTTCTTTCCTCTTTTACGCTGCAAAGGTACCGTCACCATCTCGTTTTTTTTTTCTTTTGTTTTCCGATCTGAGTCGTGAGGCTGATTCTTCTATGCACGTGTTGTATATGCTACTTAATATGTTCATAATATGATCAACATGACTAACCAAAAATCAATTGTTGTGGCTCATGATATAATAAAGTATATATGTTGATTTCTGTCCTGGTCTAGATATTCTAATGAGTCACGTTTAGCCTGATCACTGAAACCCTACATGACCCATGATCGATCTAAGAGAAAATTTAACTTAAACTACATATTAACGAACTACGTATGAATGAACCACAAACCCTACGTGCGTATCTGGTCTTTAAGACCTCATCGTAATCTGTTTAGTCGACCATATTCTAAATTCCACCAAGAGCGTAAATAAATAACCATGTACATATGGGTATAGGCATGCTAGATCAAATCTTCAAACTGTGATAGGTATATGTTGACGTCTGATGGCATGCATGGGTAAAAGATTGAGTTTTAAATTGTGATATGGGTCGTTTATGACAATGCATGGTGTGTCACGTTGAGGCTGCTAGTATGGGGTTGTGTACCAAATTGTATGAGCATATCTCATGAGCCTTGTTTCATAATGAATTGTGCATGGAACTCTTATGTAATTCGTAGAGTTTTGTAAATAAAAAGATAGATGGGTAGTCTTGTGGGAGTAACTTCGAGGGTGATCGCGGGAAAATCGGTTAGGTTGTTTGGAGTTTTGAAAGCGTGTCGGGATGGATGAGTCGGGGGTCAATCATAATACGTGTTTACTTGATCAAAATGTTAGTCATATGGACCGCGAGCGAGCTTAAATATTGATCGAGTAGGTTCATGAAAATGAAATATAAAGCCTAAATGCTGTACGTGAAAATGAAAAGAACATGTATTTGAGTTATATATTTTATATATTTAAATTACTTACACTTCGAACCTTAATCTTTGGTAAATGTCACATGCAAACCCTGAACTTTAAAAATTGATATATAAAGCCCTCAAATAGGATAATTATCATATTAAAACCTTTAAATTTACCATTTATCATTTATAACCTCTATGCTTTGCTAATTAATAATTATTACCCTAAAGTATTTATTTCGGTCCATTACTAAAATAGAGAATACGGTTAATAACTCTGAAAATATTAATACGATTCATATAACCAATAAACCCGTTATGACTTAAATGAGCTAATAAGTATTTTACGAACCGTAATCCGTGTAGATTCGTTGAAGAAGGCATGACGTTGTTTCTCTTGCGTTCCTTCCATTTGCTCTCATTTCATTTGCTAAGGTACAGATATTCTATCCCTTTTCAGTAGGGGTTTCTCATGACTTTCTAATCCTTTGACTTTGCTCGTTTATGATATTTCATTGCTATGATTCCTTTGCTATTGACCCTCCGATATTGACCTTTGCTATTGACCCCTCTGTTACTGAACTGTTGATACTGAACCACTGTTATTGAATCTCGATTACTAAACCTTTTGAACCACTGTTACTGAACCTTTAATATTGAATCTATGTTACTGAACCTTTGATATTGGAACTTGATATTGGACAATTGTTATGAACCTCTGATTATGATGACTGATATATATTGCTACACTGTGGACCTTTGCTTGACCCTTCAGATTGATACCCGAGCCAAATACTGTTAACTAGTCATGGGGGTTCCATGACCATGTCATTGATGCACCAATGGCATGACTCCAGTGTGTACGAGTGATGTTACACACCGTCCCTATACTGTACTGATTATGCGCGCTTCACTGTTATTGTTATGGCCACTACTGTTTCTGCAGGGGCGTATGGATGCATCCTAGATCTGTATTGTACTGTTACTGATATATATACTGTTCTAGTGATGTGGTGCGTGTGTGCAATACACCCCCTCACGGTCTGGGAGCTAGCTACTCCACTGGTTACTGAGGTCTCCCCTCCTATTGTCTGGTATTCCGAGGTCACCCCTCCGAATACGATGGTTACTATTGATTACTGGGCTGCTATTGCCACTACTGATATTACTGTACTGTACTGTTGGCTCGGGATGAATTTCTGACAACTCTTACACTGTTGATATACTTATATTATACCATCTGTTTACCCCAACGCACCATATTCTGTATTGACTGCCCATTACCCTGTACCCTTATATGACTTATTCTTCTACCATTCCATTCACGTACCGGGTTATTATTATTATGGTTATTGAAATTTGATTATGCTTTTACATGATGTAGGTGACAATCGTTTGCCCTGCTACTATATTATTAATATGTGATTGTCTGATTCATCTATTGACATGCTACTAACTGACAAACAGTTTACCATACTGTTACGTGACTCTTTGATTCGTCTGGTCCATGTTAATGTATAAATGATTGTTTTGACGGCTTATCATGTAAACTTTGTTGATCTACCATGTGTACATTGCTGTTTATGTTACTGTATGATTGGATAAATGGTTCGACTTATGTGGGCTGGCTTGTTAACTTGTCAATTTGCTCTGCTATGTCCTTAAGTCATTCAATTGTAGTGTTCATGCTGAGTTCATGTTTGATACTTGTGGTTACCATGTCTGGCTACTGATAGCATTTCTGTTGTAGTGATACTTGTGATGTTATTAACTGTAGTTACTTGACTTGTATGATTGCCATGCTCACTTTCTAATTTAATTGCTTCCGCTTGCGTTTAGTTTTCCATTTGGCTTAATTATATTCTGACTTCCAGAATTGATTGTATGCTATTCTGGTTGAGTGAATACGGCGTTTGCATGGTTTGATTTTGTTTTCGGTACCTGTATGTCGGTCTGCTTATATGTGATTATGTATATGTCGTGGATGCCTTACCCTGCTACGTTCTCCTTGTTATCTGTTCATTCTGGATATCGGTATTATTGTGTTCTGCAGGATCCTCATAGACTCATTGATTCCTTTCCGTTGCGACCTTGTTATCAGTTCCTTATTTCATTTCGCATTTCTGATTTTATGTAGCTTTCGTTTTGTTATATCTGTTCACTGGGCCTTTTAAGCTCAGCCGCATTTCTTTTCCTGCGGCAGGTTTTTAGGTTTGAAGATGGGCTTGTTGGGCTGAGAGTTGGATTAGTCGAGTAGACCGACCTTAGCTTCTTTATCATTGTGGATTTAATTTGAAGAGTTATTGTTTTCAGATTTTATTTCCGTTTTGGACATATTGGATTTTGTATTTTCTTTGTAAGTCATCCATTATATGACTTGGTAATTTATTTTATAATGCTTTCGCTTGTAAAATTTTATTTGTATGTTCTGATATGACACCAGAATGTGACACTTCTACCCTTGTCGGGTTGGGGTGTTACAATTATGGTATCAGAGCTAAGGTTTCGTCTTGTTGACCTTAGGATTGACCTGTGAGGACTTGGGTAGACACTAGGCTTCTGTCTGTTCTGATTTCTTCCGATTCCTTTTGGTTGTCGTTCCGATTTGACTTTGATATTCGTTTGTCTTCACTGATTTGGCCTTCCTCTTCTCGCATCGAATTTTGTTATTTTGTCTTCGCACATCCGTTGTCGATCGTTAGATGGAAACTACCGTGGAGCTGAAGATGATGGTGCCGACCTTGCATTGCTGCAACAGTCCCTGAGCTAGAGAGGTTCGTAAAGCAGAAGCTGCACCCGACTGCCGTGCTGCTGGAGACACCAGGATGCTGCTGGAAGAAGCTGGGCGGATCAACCAAAGGCGCAAAGACGGAGAGAAGATTCAGCCGGCGGCTGAGAAGGTTCATCTACTTCATATGATTTGGGCGCGACTTGTGTTTCTCCGATTCGTTTGTCATGCGTTTTGAGGCGGGTTGATATTCTGTTAAGTGATTTTGACCGGTATTACTTTTCTTTGATTTGTTCAGAACTCAGTTTGAATCGTGAAGTTTTATGATGTAGCATTTTGATATTATCCCAGATAATATTTGGGTCGTCAGTAATGAGTCATGAGGAACCGTTTCGAGCAAGTTGGTGGTCTTCTTTCCTTTGTGGTGTGGTAAGTTGGTTTGATGTATTATATGCTGTATGTATCTGGTCTGTTTTGGTATGTTACTTGCTACCTGTATGTTATCTGTTTTGTTGTATTGGTAATGTTGTTGTCATGACCCGAGGCAGAATATGATTACAATAAGGACTTGTTATGTGATGCAAGTATTATGACGCCTGATCAACGTGATAATACCGAGATCATATAATTTGAACTTATTGAGGTTATACGACGTCTTGGGAAATGCCTGGGGTTGGTACGTGAATGGACTAGGACTTATATCCGTTATTTGTCACTCATGTCGTTTGGAATTCTGTACCTCTTTGCGAGATTCTCACCGTACGCTTTGGAACTGATACTGTTATGATCTGTTTGAAGCTATGGATTGCTACGTCTGCCTTAAACTCATACGTCTCTGAGTACCCCTGCGACTTCAATTTTCGAGGACGAAAATTTTCTTTTAGAGGGGAAGAGTTGTAAAACCCTAAAAATAGTGAACGCGTTAAATGACCATAATGCCCCTAATCTAATAATCCATAAAATAAACGAGCTTGTTAAGTACTTATGATAATAAAATTATATGGAGCATTTGAGAACAAAACTTTCATTTAACTTACAAATAAAAGTTGACACATTAAAATGTTAATGCACCTACTTAATAAACAATATAATAAAAATGTACCAGACTAATTTTGGTAAGGTGAATAAAATGTGGAATTTGTCTTGTGATTTGCTTGATGTTCGGCAAATTCAAACGTATGGGAGGCTCCCATATCATTGCCAAACTTAAGAAATTCTTATCCCTAAAATTCCTAGTCTCATTAATTTAAAACATCACAAGAAACCCTAGCCCCCAAAACAAAAGTGACGGCTTCTCTTTCTCCATCTTTTGTCGACAACAAGGTAAGCTCAAAAGAGATTTGTAAGGCGGCTAAGGGAGACTGTAATCGTGGGTTCTGGTTCATTTTAAGTACTTGGTTGGTTGTGGGTTTTGATCCCTTGCTGTCGTGGGTTAACTAGGGCAAAAGGAGTTGGTTTTGTTCCGTTTGATCCTGTGTTTCTTTCCTCTTTTACGCTGCAAAGGTACCGTCACCATCTCGTTTTTTTTTCTTTTGTTTTCCGATCTGAGTCGTGAGGCTTATTCTTCTATGCACGTGTTGTATATGCTACTTAATATGTTCATAATATGATCAACATGACTAACCAAAAATCAATTGTTGTGGCTCATGATATAATAAAGTATATATGTTGATTTCTGTCCTGGTCTAGATATTCTATTGAGTCACGTTTAGCCTGATCACTGAAACCTTACATGACCCATGATCGGTCTAAGAGAAAATTTAACTTAAACTACATATTAACGAACTACGTATGAATGAACCACAAACCCTACGTGCGTATCTGGTCTTTAAGACCTCATCGTAATCTGTTTAGTCGACCATATTCTAAATTCCACCAAGAGCATAAATAAATAACCATGTACATATGGGTATAGGCATGCTAGATCAAATCTTCAAACTGTGATAGGTATATGTTGACGTCTGATGGCATGCATGGGTAAAAGATTGAGTTTTAAATTGTGTTATGGGTCGTTTATGACAATGCATGGTGTGTCACGTTGAGGCTGCTAGTATGGGGTTGTGTACCAAATTGTATGAGCATATCTCATGAGCCTTGTTTCATAATGAATTGTGCATGGAACTCTTATGTAATTCGTAGAGTTTTGTAAATAAAAAGATAGATGGGTAGTCTTGTGGGAGTAACTTCGAGGGTGATCGCGGGAAAATCGGTTAGGTTGTTTGGAGTTTTGAAAGCGTGTCGGGATGGATGAGTCGGGGGTCAATCATAATACGTGTTTACTTGATCAAAATGTTAGTCATATGGACCGCGAGCGAGCTTAAATATTGATCGAGTAGGTTCATGAAAATGAAATATAAAGCCTAAATGCTGTACGTGAAAATGAAAAGAACATGTATTTGAGTTATATATTTTATATATTTAAATTACTTACAATTCGAACCTTAATCTTTGGTAAATGTCACATGCAAACCCTGAACTTTATAAATTGATATATAAAGCCCTCAAATAGGATAATTATCATATTAAAACCTTTAAATTTACCATTTATCATTTATAACCTCTATGCTTTGCTAATTAATAATTATTACCCTAAAGTATTTATTTCGGTCCATTACTAAAATAGAGAATACGGTTAATAACTCTGAAAATATTAATACGATTCATATAACCAATAAACCCGTTATGACTTAAATGAGCTAATAAGTATTTTACGAACCGTAATCCGTGTAGATTCGTTGAAGAAGGCATGACGTTGTTTCTATGTGGTAATAAATTATTGGCAGGCCTAAAATATGTAATTAATTGTGTGCCTACTATATGTGGTAATAAATTATTGGTTTGTGAAGAAGTGGGTCCTTCTGCTGTCCTCAATAAAATGCTGACACATATGTTTAGGCATACTATTAGGCATATGAGTTAGTTATCCCAATCAATGCTCATTAGTGAGAATATTTACCTCAATTATAAATCTTGGAGTGAGACAGATATTATCTAGCTCTCTGGAGTGTCTCTCCTTAGTGGTTGACTGGTTGCAGGGCTATCTCATAAATCGGTGAAGTTTTTGAGGGCTTTGTACGAAATTATATTATGAGGCTTTTCGTTAAGCAATATTATATATAAAGTGTCACCGTTTATAAAATATAATGCAATTAACTATCTAAATGTTCTAACATTTTACTCATTTAATATATTTTCCCATCTAAATACTTTTTTCTTCATGAAAAATATGTCTACACATGCATATAATTATTAATGGGACAAATTTTGGGACCTTAAAAATTCTGGGGCTTTGAGTGGTCGCTCACCTTGCACACCCTCAAAGACGGCCCTGACTGGTTGTAGGTTGAAACAAACTTGACGACTATAATACTAAATGACCAAAAACATGGTTTTGGTTACCTCATCCATGTTTATAATTCCAAATTACCAAAACCGTAGTTTGAAGAACAAGTTTTGTTATTTGATGTGATCTTAAGATGAGCTTAAAAAAAAGATAGAACCTAACTTTTGGCGTATAGGGAGCAGTAGAAATACGTTATTGTTATTAATATCTAATTTGACCCATTTAGAATTCTACAAAAGGTGTAGTTTGGCGGGAACACTCTGACCCCGGGTGCCTTTTGACCCATCTAGAATATTTAGCAGGAACCAACCAAACTCGTCCCTTAATAAATATTTACCCAATTTGACGGGTCTTAAATTGGCACCTCTAGGCTATATGAATATGCTTTCGACAGATTTCAAAAAGTCACTTTTATAACAAGGTTGTCAAGATCGGGATCCTACCCATGATCATTTTCGTCTTTGCAAGATCGTGATCGTAAGATCGGATCGGGATCTTAAGATCATACTGTAATGTTATTTCTTAATAGTTTATGTAATTTTATACAAATCTACAAATTCTAATACATTATAACCATAAATTACTATGAATATTTCATATAAATGTTGTCCTAAATTATGATTATAAAATGTTTAAAAAGATTAACATGTTGTTTTTTGAATTCTACAAACAAACAACCCATAAATTTGTAGTTTTTTAGTTTGTAATACGAGAAAAGTAAGATCAGATCGGATTAGATCGTAAGATCGTATGGTAAAGATCGAGATCCTATAAGATCTTAAGCCTGCAAAGATCCTATGTAGAATCCGGATCGTTTTTGCTTTGCAGTATCGTAAAATCGTAAGATCCTAAGATCAGGATCGGGATCCTGACAACTATATATACATCAATTATGTCTAACTAAAGATATAAGATAAATTAATACACCACCAGTGTACTACAAAATGCTTAAAATAAATTGGGTTTTGACTTTTGGCATCCCACATCACAGTGGGAGGAAAAATTGAGTTTGTTATAAATAAGGAGAGAAGGATACAAATCCAAATAGGCATGTCAAATTCTTTAAAAACCTGCGTCAACTTTTTCTGCTTTCAAATGATTTGAAATTTATAAGTTTGCAAACAGATGAGTTGGGTTGGATTTTATATTTTTTTTGACAAGCTTACAATTTTAAACATAAAGTTAGAAAACCGTGACACGTCATAAATATAAATGGTATGTCATAAGTTAATAATAGATGTTACAGAAATTTTAAATCTAGTAATTTACTTTTTGTTTTTGCTTAAGTGATTAGTTTTCTTACATACTCTTAAATGTATTATAGTTAACTAGTTACTGTATAATGCTTGTGCACTTACAAGTTTCAAACTATGATTACAACCAATACTTATAATTAGTTCGGTGTGAATTTATAAGTTTTATAATTCATGAGTTTGATTTACTCCCAAAATCTTTTATATGAAACATATATATGAAGACGCATAGACAATGGCGGAACTTTAGGATTCTTGTTCGGGTAACTATCACTTATATAGTATAAAGCATGGATATGGGTAACTATATATAAATTGATATACCAGTAACTTAGGTTTTAAAGTGACACAATTACTTAAGATAATTATAAAACAATCATACAATTACACAACTATGGGAAATAAAACAAGTGCTAACTGATATGTATAACATCATAAGATACAATTCAGAGTAAGCATGGTCAACTTTTCCTTGTTTGCAAGCTTGTTATTTGAGCTCTATAAGTTCTTTTACTGGGAATTTTGCTCATTGTTTTTGTATTGTTTGACGCCATGTTTCTTCACTGAATGAGTCTACTTTATTTTCCCACCTCGACGTCTTGTCCTTGCTCGTAAACCAGTTGCGAAAAGGATTGTTGGTGTATGAGACCAACCCGGCTTCCCATTCCGTCCCAACCAGCCAACCTCTTAGATCTCAAAACTTATGACACCTACACAAGACCAAGGTTAGTAGCTATGAAGCAACAAAAATAGTCATATATGCTCATTTATCATCATGTATTAGCATCAATTCCATGCAATGTAGCTTCTAAAGATCAATCTCATTTATCATCATGTATCACAAGCTCATTTATCACATGATGATAACCATTTTGTAATGTAGTTTCTAAAGATTGATTGTTGATGCATAATCTGGCGCGGATTAGATTCAACGACTCTCCTTGGCCGTTAGTCGTCTTCTCGATCCCTAGTAGACCTGTCAACAAAGAGAACCCGTTAGGAGTGGACCCGAGGCCGTAGCCCCGGGGTCCACCTCCGACGGTCAAGTTAGTATGCGATGTAGCATATCAAAGTTAGTTAGGGTTAGAGATAACTTCTCATGTATTTATAGGGGATGGATTGGGTTTAGGCGTAGAGTGGGCCGCATCTGCCGGGCCTGACCCATTCCTGGCCCAGTCCGGACCATACGTCCACAAGCCCCCTAAGTCTAGTATGAGATAGCGCATGGCTATATTATGCTAGACTTAAGTTCTGTTCATGGCCGCGTAGGTGAAAGTGAATCCCGCATGCTGCATCCTGGATAAAGGCGTACCTTTTGTGCCAGTAGCGACGCAACATGGTGCGACAGAAGACGTGCTTCTGTAACAGAAGTGCGCGCTGTGCGCGACAAAAAGGTGCGACAGAAGACGTGCTTCTGCGCATAAGTGCGCGCTGTGCGCGACAAAGAGGTGCGACAGAAGACGTACTTCTGTAGCAGGAGTGCGCGCTGTGCGCGACAAAGAGGTGCGACAGAAGACGTGCTTCTGCGCATAAGTGTGCGTTGTGCGCGACAAAAGGGTGCGACAGAAGACGTGCTTCTGCGCGCATTACATCCGTCTTTACAACCGACAGAGGACGTCTCCCCTGCGGCAAAGATGCGTGCGAATATTTAAATCCGTCTTTGTACCGAGCTTGCGTTCTGCTTCCAAATATACCTGCGTGACGCGTACGGAAACAGTAGTATATATACTCTGGTAGCCCCCCAAGTTTGATGGTGCTACTCATGTAGGAGCATTAAACTTATTTAATCTGCGAAAAACACTGAATGCAAAGATTAAAAGTATATGCCGCGAATCGCAGCATATAAAACCTAATGAAGTGAAACAATAAACAGCACATAGCATGAATAATATATTGCGCATAACATAAATAATATATAACACATAAGAAAAGTGGCAGTGCGCACCCGTCGTGGGATGCGTACTGACGAAATAATTTCTTTTTTTTTAATGTATAAAATAAAACCTCAGATGGATGTACCGTGACCGCGACCAATAGACGCAGATGGATTTATCGTAACCGCATAGACTCGAACGTTTGTGGATGATCGCAGATGTTTATACCACGGCCTTTGTCCAGTGCGCATCATGGCGATTGACTAGCATCGTGGTGTTCGCGCGTACGCATTCTCTGCGAAGATGTCTGAAGGCACGGCCTAATGCGGGTAGATTTATCGCGACTGCGTTGTTCGAGCGCGAACAGGCGTACCAACCGTAAAAACAGTATCTGCGCGAATTAATTCGCGGCTAAAAAATAAAATAACTCCGAACACGCGGATATTTTCTTAGGTCCGTTCGTGCGGACTAAAATATAAAATAGGTCCGATCGTGCGCGAATTAACGCACAGCCTAACACGGGTAAAAAATCAAATTAATTATTGATCCGTCTTTTCGTGTTCTCACGGATATATATCAAATAATCACGTGCAAACAATTATTTGAGTTTAGTAACAATTATTTGTTTATAATAACTTCAAATAATTATATCACTTTAAAATATAGGGCACGTCTTCTGTCGTATGACATGACAGGGAGGAATGCTTACATTGATGCTCACACATGATGATAAATAAGCATATATGACTACATTACAAAATGTTTATCATCATGTGTGCGGATTGAGTACCTTATTTTAAAACTATAGGAACTAAAACTAGTGCAAGTATAACATACATTAACTAGAATTCATCCCACATCGCCTTGTGAGAGAAAGTAGCTTGTGGGAGTTGATTATAAATAAGGAGGGAGGGGCACAATTAAATGTAGCTAGGCATGTTGAATAGTTTAAAAGCTTGTGCTCAACATTTTGCAAGAGCATATGTTGTACACGGTTTTTATAATATTTGACAAGCTCATAATTATATATGTAAATGTTTATTTGAACTAATTATATAAAGTTATCTAAACTTTAACACGCCAGAAATTTTTACTGTTGCTTTTATAACATTTTACAAGTTCACAATATTAAACGCAAAAGATTGGATTTGAGATCCAATCAATCCATTGGAGTGTGATAGATTTTATAGTATCTCTTTTGATGGTTGTAGGTTGAAACAAACTCTATATAAATTATTCCAAATGACCGGAAACATGCATGGTTTGAGTTACCTCATCAAAGTATGTATTGATTTACTTAACTCATACTTAGCTATATCTACTTGTCTACTGAAGTATGCAAATCAATAAATAAAGTGTGAAAATCACCTGTCTTTGTATATATGTTGAAAAGTGAGCTTTAGGACAACTAAACTGGCCGGCTGTCCAAGTTTTTGGGGAGTCGGTTGTTAAGTTCAAGTTGTATTGTCAATGTTATTTCATTTTGTTTGTCATTTACATCGACTTTAAGTCATGATAGTATTTTCCAACGCGATTTACATGTACTCCTTGAGTTCAATACAAATTATGAAATCTGACTGTTCATTGTTGACTTTTAAGAGGGACAAATAAGGACAAGGCCTTAGTTTGACTTTTTTTTAGTCTTTTTTTATCAGTATTTTTGGGGGTATTTTTGACGCGTAACTTACACGACTTTATGTTGGTTAGTTAGGATAAAGAACATGATGAAGTATTTTAATAATTCTATTTTGATACGATGGAGATACAGTTGATTTGGTGTGGTTTAAGGTGGTTGTGCTTTAGTTTATTCATTTCACTTGGGAAGGAACAAAAATGATATGTGACCCGAATATAATTTGTGAACCTTGGATAGACGAAATATATGTAGTTTCTGAGTTTCGACAATGAGAGACAATTTTGTATTTTTCTTGCTAATTACGAGTACTAATCTTAGTAAAAAGGATCTAATTAATCTGTTCTTTAGTTAAAAATTTTGAGTATGTTCAAGTCTTTTATGATGGCATGACACTTCACTTAGCCGGTCCATTAGATGTTTCGAATTCCGGTTCTCAAACCACTTGTCAGAAGGATTTTGGGTGTAGACTAACTCGGATTCCCACTCCGTCCCGTCCTACCAATTCCCCTCTAGCTGGTTTAAAAAACACTTATGAGACCTACACAAGACAAACATGGTTAGATAACTAGGTTACCAAACAAGTTAAGCAATCATTCAGTCCATAACAGTACCTATCAAGCAACACAAATAGTCATACTGCCATTCAAATTCAAGTCTCTTTTCTTTAAAAAAAAAAAAAAAAAAAACATACTCATTCGTCCCCCTTAAAAGTCAACCAGGTGCAGAGTCTGATTTCATAATTTGGATTGAACTCAAAGAGTACATGTAAATCTCGAAAAACACTTTCGCAACATAAAGTCGATGTAAGTGATAAAAAAATGAAATACTTCGACAATACAACTTAAAATTAACAACGACACTTCGTTCCTTACAATCAACCATAACCAAAACAGCCTCCAGCCTAACAAACTTTCCAAATATTCAGATTCTGTTTCTACAACACCAAAATTGAATCAAAAAGTTATGAAATCGAAAACTTACGATGACGATGAGCCATTACGGACTTTGAGAGGTGGCTCTGGAGGTATTTATCGACCAACCAGGCTTCCCATTCAGTCCCAACCAGCCAATCTCCTCTAAATTCAAATTAGCGATCTCTGATGTTAATCATCTTTGTAACAACATTTATGACATTTAAACAATGCCAAGTTTAGTAGATATGAAGCAACATAAATATTAAACAGTCATATATGCTCATTTAGGATCATGTATGAGCATCAATCCTATCGTTAGTTCAAAACAACAAATCACTATCTTGAACATCATAAATAAAACACATACATGTAAACATAAAACTTCATATTAATCAATTCTCACCAACACCTGCAAAAGTAAACACGCCTTAGCTACCATGCCACACGTTGCCACACGAACATGAAAACAAACCCATGAAGTTGCGCCTTCAACACCTCTCCACGACCAAAATAACTCATAACTCCAAGTTTTCAACCATTCAATAATCAACTCGTGAAGTACAAGATCCATCCATTCCTTATACGTGATCACTCACTTTGGAAAAATGAGCTTCGAGTAATATAATGAGCTTGTAACCCACAACCAACGCGGCCTTCAATAATATGCGTCAGACACGAAAATATGTCTAACTTAAACCTCATGGGTATGGATTGAGCACCTTTCATTGCATAGCACTAGTTAGCAAAACCCATATCATAAAACTATGAGAACTAAAACTAGTGCAAGTATAACATTATGATAACGTACATTAATTAGAGTTCATCCCACATCGCCTTGTGAAGGAAAGTAGCTTTTGGGAGTTGGTAAAAAATAAGGAGGGAGGGATACTTTCAGAAGCAGGCATGTTTAGTTATAAAAGCCTTGGGTCAATTTTTTGTTTACTTGCAAGCTTATGATTTGATTTTTATAAGTTTGCAAGTAGCAAATGTTAGACGTCTTATTTTTGTATTGCTGGACAAGCTTACAATTTTAGTATAAAAAGTTATATAAACTATAACTACTTTTTTAAAAGGTTCGCAAAGGCTTCGCAAAAGCGTGAGGTTTGATCATGCCGTCACGCCACGCCGTCTTGCCGCCTTATGGTACATGTTTTTGTAAACACAAAAGCTTCGCCTTAACCGCAAAGGCGTGAGGCTTGGTCATGCCGTCACGCCACGCCTCACGCTATTTATAACCTTGACTATAACACATCATAGATTTTGATTATTTTGAATTGGATTAGTGTTGAGATCCAATGGATCTATTAAGTACCAGAATATTTACTTCTATTATAAATCCAAGATTAAGAAAAATTTCCATCCTCACATTATCAAATTAAGATTTTGGGTTGCTTCTTGATCTAACATTTTCACTTTCATTATCCAGTAAACTCCAAAGCCATACTCCAGGTAATTGCAGCTGTTATGTCTCCAAGCAAGCTCAAAGCTAATCCATCTAACATTGTATCCGGTCATTTTCAATTCATCACCGTCATCTACCAATCTCGCTAAAAAAAAAGGGATTCAAACAGTTCCATGAGCTGTTATACCCACAAAATGCTTGGTCTACGATAACATAGTTGAGTTACACGTACATTTTCTAACGTGCTACGCATGCCAATGTTGGTTTTGTCCGAGTTTTAATAGCATGGCAACACGTTGGGCAGTTGTTCTTATACATAAGCCATTGTTGAATACATGCGTGGTGGAAGTAGTGGTGAATACTGGTGACATGGTAGTCGTGTGATCTTGTTACCGTTGTAAAGATCGTCCAAGCAAACGACACACATGGTGGTTGGTGATGGTGGTAGAGGGTATGAACATTATTAATAAACTAGTAAAAGTAAATAGTGTTCAAATTCAATACTCGAGCATTGCTAATTCGGTAGTATCATTTACATATTGTAAACATGAAGAGTTGAAGACTTTAAGGATATATATTTCACATCTTATGTTTTAGTATGTGTTTGCCAGGATAATCAGAGTCAACATCACTAGATGCACAATATATTTACGAGTTACAATAGAGATGAACTAAGCAAACATAGACTTGTAGCATTAAACTTCTTATCGATTCATTTGTAAAAGGTCGAAGAAATTTTACATTAGTTTTACAAAGTTTTTTACTCCTGAGAAAAAAAACATGTGTCTAATAGTAAGTGATATCTCGGGAAACCTTCGGTGGTGTGCCACCACCGGTTTAATTATTTAATCTATAAACATGACGTATCGTCTTAAATCTAACTTGAGAAGATTTTAATTTTCACACACACAACCATTATGACATTATCAATATCTCGCCATTCAAAAATAGAGGTACATGCCATCAATGGTTATCCCACATCGAAGGTGTCGAGTATAAATAGAAAGGCAAGGTGACTTAAAAGTAGGCTAGTGAAATTTTCTAAAGCCTTTCTTGCATCTTTATCAGCATATAACTTCCTCAATTTGAGCTTATTTTAAGCGTAACTTTAACAGGTTCATAAGTTCGTATAGCTGTTAGGATTGGATTTTTTCAAAGTTCAATAGGCTGACTATTTACATAGATCAATTTACTGACTAAGACGTCATTATTGTTACAACGTGGCATTTCATCGGAGGGTTAAAGTCTATCAATCGAAATCTTTTGGGAAGCACAATCCTTCAGCAGGCTAGGAATCCAGATAACAAGTGAGGAATTACAAAATACGCTTAATGAACATAGAAGGGTTTTCGGGGAAATCTATTGCGCGAATTTTTCTTGCATCTTTTGCACAAAGTCTAGAACTTAAGTGGCTTAATATAGCTTATGATATACTAGTACAAAAGGTTCTTAATGATCACAAAAACAACTTGTTAGAAAGGGACAGTCTTATATACTTATCACGTACTACGTCTTGCCGAATACTTGTTTTTAGACATTTTGGCAGTAACAAAGGTGTTTCGATTTTTGAGTATGTTAACATTTACAAACCGTACAACTTTAGTTTTGATCATCAAGTTGTGTTCTTATTTGCAACTAAAGCACTAGTAAGAAGAAAACAAATTACAATATGCAGTAACTATGGTTTTAATTGTCGGTCAAGGCATCACACTAGCCAACCTATCAAGTCGGTGGTTCAACCGGTCTGACATGTTGGATCTATGAGTCTCAAACACCGAATGACCTAGTATATAATTGAGAAATTTACACATGTTTAGAAAAGTAAAGAAAACGAAACCAGTTATAAGAAACATAGAAATTGTAGTACTTCATAGCATCCTCTCTAGCTTTTCCTACTTTTCTAGGTTCTTGTATTTCTAATGTAAAATTTTATAAAGGGGGTGGCAATGGTTTTAGACCATACCTCACCATACCTCACAACCCACTAATAATTTTATCCCACCTAATCTCATACCTCATCATACCTCACCATAGTTTTTTAGTGGCAACACCATGACTCACCATACCTCACTTAATTTATATTCACTTTGAAACAAAAACACATGCTCCTCTTCATACCGTTCGGCAAAGATTGCCGCTCCTCATGCCATGCCGAACATTGCCGAATGGGTGGCAATGGTATGCCTCATCATACCGAATGATACCTCATCCATACCGAAGGTGTTGCCACCCCCTAAGTAATAATAAAAAGGAACTTTAAGTGTACTACATATTGCTTAAATCAATTGGGTTTTGACATCCCACATCTCTTTGTGAAGAGAAGTAGCTTGTGAGAGATGGTTATAAATAAGGAGGGAAGGAGACACATTGAAGTAGGCATGTTTAATTTTTTAAAAGCCTTTTATCAACTTTTTTTGCTTGCAAGCTTATTATTTGAGTTTTATAAGTTTGCAAGTTGATAGGTTGATGATTGGTTTTTATATTATGGGACAAGCTTACAATATTATATATAAAGTTATCTAAACCGTAACACACCATAAATTTTTGACCATTGGTTTTTATAATATCTGACAAACTCATAATATTAGAAGTAATAGGATTTGAGATCCAACTGATTCATTAAGGACGAGAGTATTTACTTCTATTATAAATCGAGAAGTGAGACAAATATTTTATCTAGCCATCTAGAGTGTCTCTCTTTGGTGTTGTAGGTCTATACAAACTCGATGTCTAATTTCAAATGATCGGAAACATGGTTTGCACACATTTACTTTTTATTAGGATACTCTACCTCATGTTTCAAGTAGCTGTATCTAGCTTATACTTTGCTAAAACTGTTTGTGCACTGAAGTGTGTAAATGAATAAAAAAAATATATTGCAAATCATCTCCTTTTGGATATAGGTGGAAGAGTGATGTTTTATGACAACTAACCCAGGCCATCCAACTATCCAAGTTTTTTTTGGTAACCGGTTGTTAAGTTTAAGTTGTATTGTTAAAGTAATTCATTTTTTATTTTTTCATTTACATCGGCTTTAAGTTGTGAAAGTATCTATCAACGTGATTTACATGCACTCTTTAAGTTCAATCCAAATTATGAAATCTGAATGTACATGGTTGACTTAAAAAGGGATAAATAAAGACGTGGGCTTAGTTTGGCGTTTTGTGAAGTCTTTATTTTATCGGTATTTTTGACGCGTAACTTACACGACTCTATGTTTGGTTAGTTAGAATAAAGATTGGACATGATGATGTATTTTTTTAATTCTACTTGATACGATGGAGAAACATTTGATTGGTATAGTTTAAGGTGGTTGCGTTTTTGTTTTATTCAGTTCACTTCGGGTATGAGAGACTCCGTTCAACAAGTTTGCTCAAAAGTATTTATCATATAAAACCTACTATTTTAAATTACTTGAGTGCAAAAATAGTATCTACAAACCTGTTTTCTTTTGTAATTTTCTTGTTAATTACGAGTACTAATTTGAGTAAAAAGGATCTGATCTGTTCTTTAGTTAAAAAATTTGAGGATGTTCAAGTCTTTTATGGTGGCATGACACTTCACCTAGCCGGTCTACTCGATGTTTCCCGCCCTGAAACCACTTGTAAGAAGAACCTGGCTTCCCACTCTGTCCCAACCGGCCAATTCCACACTCAACTAATCCTCTATAAAAAAAACACTTGTGACACCTACAGAAGATCAGTATGGTTAGATTATTGGGTTACTCACAAGGGGCTTTACTACCTTTAACATTATGTATCAGCATCAACCGCATAGCTAGTCTAAAACATAAACAAAGTCATTGTCCTGAACATCATTAATATACTTATGGCATTGCTAGAAAATGAAAAATAAAAAATCAACATACCTCCTTTCACATTCATTTTAAGCAATTCTCACCGACGCATATGTGCAAACGCAAACACACATCGGCCACAAGTTAAAACACATATGCAAACAACATACACACCTTAGCAACCCGCGCCCACCCGTTGCCACACACCCCTTGAAAAGGAAACCTATGAAGCCGTGCCTTCAACTCCCACGACTAACATAACTCCATCCATTCCATAATCAGCTCATCAAGTACAAGTACCAACCATTCCACATATATACATGCTCGATCACTCACTCTTGAAAATCAGAGCTTCAAATAATTCCATGATCTGGTAAACCCATAACCAACGTGGGCGGCCTTCGATAATTTGAATTAGAAACACCTATATGTCTCACATAAACCGCATGGGTGCGGACTGAGCAACTTTTATTGCATAAAAACCATTTGTTGGTAGATGTATGGTGAAACTTGTGGGTGCATGGTAATCTTGTGATCATGTCGCCACCATATTCATTGGTCATGCGGTATTTGCAGCAGTAGGAGTGACCGGGACTCTGAGATTGATTGTTTACATTCATGTTCCTCCATTATCATTTTTTTGACTTGGTTAAATAAGGAGGGAAGGATTGAATTATATGTAGGCGTGTTGAATTCCTTAAAAGCCTGTGGTCAACATTGCTTCCAAGCTTATGTTACAAGTTTTATAAGCTTGTAGTTATGTGGACCATCTCTTTTATTATATTTGACAAGCTCATAATTATATAATAATAAATCTTTTTTGTCCATAGTTTTTTTTTTCTCTTTCTTTTCAACGACATCATACTTGAAATCAGACCCTTATGATATAAACCTTTCTAACAGGTAGGTCTCGGGGCCCGAATTACTAGGAGAGACCCGTGAAAGGAAACCTTTAGAACTCACGGCTTCGCACTAGGAAGAAAACCTAAATTTTTTTATCTCTCGCGAGACTCGAACATTAGGTAAAACCTCCCCCAATCTCCAGAAGAATCCCAGGTGTCCATAGCTTTTTTATAATACTTTGACAAGCTCACAAACGTTAAACGCGAGCCATAAGTAGAGATTCAATTTGGGATCCAATTGATTCATTGAGGACCAGAATGTTCACTTCTATCATAAATCCACTTCAATTATAAATTCTGTAGTGAGAAAGAGTGAAACAAATTTTATCTAGCCATATAGAGTGTCTCTCTTTAGCGGTTGTAGGTCGAAATATACTCGATGTCTATAATTTCATATGACCAGAAACGTGGTTAGAGTTACATCATCAGAGTATGTGTTGATTTGCACAACTATACTTTCTATTGGGACACTCCACCTCACTTTTTAAGTAGTTGTATCAAGCTCATACTTGGTTAAAACTGCTTGTCCTTTGAATATATGTGGAAGAGTGGAATTTTAAGAGAACTAAACCAGGTCATCCAAATCATGAAATATGACATTTACATCGACTTTATGTTGTGAAATGATACTTCAACGTGATTTACATGTACTCTTTGAGTTCAATTCAAATCATGAAATATTGCTATTCAAAGTTGACTTTTAAGGGGGATAAATAAGGACGGAGCCTTAGTTTGACATTTTCGTAAGTCCTTTTTTATCAGTATTTTTTTGGGTATTTTTGACACGTAACTTACACGACTTTATGTTGGTTAGGATAAAGAACATGATGAAATATTTTTATAATCTTATTTTAATATGATGGAGATACAATTGATTGATTGATATGGTTTAAAGTGGCTGTGTTTTGTTTATAAGAAAATGGTATGTAATGTTGGAAAAATAGTTTTGCAAAATGAGTTTTTGCAAATTTTGGACACTATTTAATATATGTACATGTTATATATATTTATATTTCTTGGTAGCTTTGCGTTCTCCTCGACGAGAGCTTCGCAACGAGCTAAAGTATGTCCAAAATAGAGTTAATATGAATGAAATATCGTGTCTCAAAGTGGGACACGTGAAACACAAAATTTGGGAAAATTAACACATCTCACATCGCCTAGAAAAGGAAGTGGGAGTGTGTTTATATAAAAATCTTGATATGAACTTTCAAAATGATTTGTTGGTTTTACTCCAACACCTACATGCGCGCGAGCCAAAATGGAAGTGGGGTGTAGATTTCAGGACTTCTGGGCCAAAATGGGTTCGAAGCTTCTGAACTCATACGAGCCCGCGCCACCTGCTGACACGAATGCAGCTCCGAAGCCTCGCATGCGTGCATATCTTTTTGCTGGAAGTGGGGTGCAGATTTCAGGATTTGTTGGTTTTACTCCAACACCTACATGCGCGCGCGAGCCAAAATGGAAGTGGGGTCCAGATTTCTGGGCCAAAATAGGTTCGAAGCTTCTGAACTCATACGAGCCCGCGCGACCTGCGGACACGAATGCAGCTCCGAAGCCTCGCATGCGTGCGTATCTTTTTGCTGGAAGTGGGGTGCAGATTTCAGGATTTGTTGGTTTTACTCCAACACCTACATGCGCGCGCGAGCCAAAATGGAAGTGGGGTGCAGATTTCAGGATTTCTGGGCCAAAATGGGTTCGAAGCTTCTGAACTCATACGAGCCTGCGCGACCTGCGGACACGAATGCAGCTCCGAAGCCTCGCATGCGTGCGTATCTTTTTGCTGGAAGTGGGGTGCAGATTTCAGGATTTCTGGGCCAAAATGGGTTTGAAGCTTCTGAACTCATACGAGCCCGCGCGACCTGCGGACACGAATGCAGCTCCGAAGCCTCGCATGCGTGCGTATCTTTTTGCTGGCAGATTTTGTGTCCATCTAATTATAGAATTGATTTAAACTTACAGAGTAAATCAATTTAAATAAATGGAATATATCATATCAGTTTATATTGAACATAATATCTTGTCTTGGAGAACAAGATAGGTTTTCAGAATAAATAGAACCCATGTCTCATTCGGTTTTCACACATTCAGAAAACGAAGCTCCAATACTCAAACGTTCCAGCAATCTCTTCGATCAGAAACGCTCAAGCTTCCGTGATCTTTCAGGCAAGTTGTCTAGTCCGGCTGTACAACAGCTGTGTACGTTGTACCCTCGAAAACAGACGGCGAATATGTTTTAAGGGAATCGTGTTCAACACGAACCTCGTGCAATTGTTTTTTACTGCTTTCGTTTAAATTCCGTTGAATAGAGTTTGTCTTCTGCTTCTACCCCGTTCTGTCTGTTATTTAATTTACTGTTTTTATTTCTGTTAATTTATTTACGGTCGTTATAATATGATTTATTAATAAAAGTGTACACCGTTTCCCACATGTAAAGCGAATACGAACTTCTAAATGTCATCTTAAAACTTTGGATAGACAAAATTTATTAAAAACCACTAATGATAAAAAGTACGTTTATACTAACCCGTTTTTTTTTTCCAATGTATTTTTCTTATTAATTACCAATCTTACGCAAAAAAGAACCTATGTGTCTTTTACTTTAAAACTTTGAGTACTTGAGGATGTGTCTTTTATGATGGCATGCCACTCCGCTTAGCCAGTCCACCTATTCGTCCCAGATTGGACTTTTTTTTTTCTTTTCTCTTTTTTCTTTTGGGAAAACCACTTGTGTACGAGACCAACTCGGCTTCCAGTTCCGTCCCAACCAGCCAATTATCTAAACTAATTGTCGGCCAATTTCTAATATTTATCATCTATACTACATATAAAAGAAAAATGATGAAATCTTAAAAAATGAAAATGTTGAAAGTCAAATGTGAAAGAAATGTATGATGTAATTAATATTCTTATTTAAACACCCCTTATTAAAAAGTACAATTTAAACAAGCTATAACATAATCCAAAATATAAAATAATTAAACACACTAATTAATATTATTTTTAAAACACCCTAAAATGAAAAGTACATGTTATTATACACATTATACAAATTAATAAAACACACAAAGCTTCATACAAGCTAACAAGTTGATGGTATATATAGTTTTGAAAACCGGACCGGACCAAATGGTTCTACCAGGAACCGGTGTCGCCACCGGTTCGGTTAACCAATAAAAGCCATCCGAAAATGAACCAGAGAGGACCCGTTGAAACCGATACAAACTGGTGGAATTAGGTCTCATCGAGATCTATTTATCCGATTAATCGTCACAGAGTACCCGCCGCCCAAACGTTACCCTGCTATACTATATATAAAGGAAAAACCAAAAAGTAAAAAGTGAAAAGTTGAAACTAAAAAAAAAATGTTGAAAACATATATTTCAAAATGAAACTATTAATACACATCGAAAACCGGGTTGATCCGGGACGCTTCAAACCCGGCGGGTTGACCCTGTTTAATTTGACCCATTTTTGACCCAACGCATTGACTCGGTTTAAATCGACCCGTTTTTCGACCAGAATGGTTCAACCGGTTGAACCACCTGGGTCGAACTGGGTTTCAAAACATTATGTTTAATCCCCAAATTTTCAGACTTTTATTATTTTTCGTTTATAACCCTTAAACTTTTTTTATCACTAAACGATCTTTCGCTAAAAAATCTCGTTGCTATGCACGGGTACTCGTCTAGTAAACTATAAATACATGCATTTAACGTGTAATTAATACACTCAAATTTACTTTTTGAATAAAAAATACATTTAATGAATATTAAATACGTTTAAAATTTACTATAATCAAATATGATATGTAATTTAATACACTTAAAGTTTCCATATTTTACACTTTAAAAGGTGATATGTGGGCATCCATTAGTAAATCCCTAACATCATAACATACATTAACGGGGAAATTGCATATACATCCCTGCAAAGTCTCATAATTGCATATATATCCTTCCAAAGCCCTAAAATTGTCATATATATCAAAATGATTATTTTAATAGAAAATAATGTCATATAAGTATAACTGATATATAAAATGACGATAATAGCATTTTTTTTTCTTTTTTTACAGTTACAAAATATATTTTTATTGGCTTGAATTTGATTATGTCATTTGATCTATATATATATATATATATATATATATATATATATATATATATATATATATATATATATATATATATATATAAGAGTTTACATTTAGATGGAATGATGGATGATGCAGTTGATATTCTTATTCAAGATTCGTCGATAACGAACACGGTTGAGTCGCCTAACATGGTTTAAAGAGCAACCATGTTCAACGACTCAACCGTGTTCGTTATCGACGAATCTTGAATAAGATTATCAACTGCATCATCCATCATTCCATCTAAACGTAAACTCTTATATATATAGATCAAATGACATAATATAATTCAAACCAATAAATATATATTATGTAAAAAAAAATTATAATAAGGGTTATAATAGTCATTTTATATATCAATTATAATTATTAAATATTTTTTCTATTAAAATAATCATTTGGATATATATGATAATTATAAGGCTTTTGAAGGATATAGATGCAATTATGAGTTTTGGTTAGATATATATGACAATTTTAATGCTTTGGAAGGATATATATGCAATTATGAGTTTTGGTTGGATATATATGCAATTATGAGACTTTGAAGGGATATATATGTAATTCTCCTACATTAATTAGTGTTTATCGAAATTGCTTAAATCAATTGGATTTTGACTTATGAGCATCCCACATCGCCTTGCGAAGAAAAGTAGGTTGTGGGAGATGGTTATAAATAAGGAGGGAAGGATACAAATTAAAGTAGGTTTGTCGAATTCCTTAAAAGCCTTTGGTTAACTTTTTTCTTTTGCAAGCTTATGATTTGAGTTTTGTAAGTTTGCAAGAACAAATTTTGACCAAATATTTTTAAACTATTGGACACTCTTACAATTTTATATCTAAAGTTATCTAAACCTTAATAGTTAACACACCAACACTTTCCTTAACACATCACAAATTTTTTGACCATTGCTTTCTATAATATTTGACAAGCTCACAATATGGAACACTCGTTTAGAAGAGATCGGATTGGATTTGAAATCCAATCCATCCCAAGAGATTGGATTTGAGATCCAATCGATCCATTGAGGACCAAATATTTACTTTCGTCATAAATCCACGATTGAGACAAAAAATTTATCTAGCCATCTAGAGTGTCTATCCTTAGTGGTTGTAGGTCAAAACAAGCTCGATGTCTACACCTTAGTTACCGCGACCACACGTTGCCACACGAACCTTGAAAAGTAACCCACTAAGCCACGCCTTCAACACCTCTCCAAGACCATAACTCATAACTCCAAGTTCTCAACCATTCGATAATTAACTCTTGATGTACAGGCACCATCCATTCCTCATACATGATCACTCACTTTTGTAAAAAAGAGCTTTGAGTAACTCTATCAGCCGGTAAACCCAAAACCAACCCGGCCTTCGATAATATGCATTAGACACACATATATTACGCTAAACCTCATGAGTGCGGACAACCATTATAACATCATAAAACTATCATAATTAAAACTAGTGCAAGTATAACCTCATAACATACATTAATTAGTTTTTATCTAAACATGCACTTGTAATGGTTAAGATTAATTTAAATACACCACCAGCATACCACAACTTGCTTAAGATCAATTGGTTTTTCAAATCTATATCAGCATATATAACTTTCTCAGTTTGAGTTTTTTTTAGGGCCCGTTTGGTTTGTAGGTGGGTTTAGGATTTGGATTCGAATTTGAAACAGTGTACAATTTTTAAATTTTATCTCAAATCCCACAGTGAAAACATCAACCAAACACTTGATTCTTCTTTTAAAACTCAAAACCCAATCCAAACCTCCAAACCAAATGGGCCCTAAGATTTTCTTTAAAAACTTCATAAGATGGTATTGGTTCTTGGATTTGAGTTTTTCAAATTTCAACAGGCTGGCCATTTACATAGATCAATTTACTTACTAAGACGTCATTATTGTTAGAACGTAGCATTTCATCGGAAGGTTGAAGTCCATCAATGTAACTCTTTTGGCAAGTACAATCCTTATGCAAACTAGGGATCCATACAACCAGTGAGGAATTACAAAATGCGTTTAATGAACAGATGCTTAAACTCATGAACATGGAAGGGTTTTCGAGGAAATCTATTGCGCGAAATTTTCTTGCATCTTTTGCACAAAGTCTAGAGCTTAAATGGCTTAATGCACCTTATGATATAGTACAAAAGGTTCTTAATGAGCACAAACACAACTTATTAAAAAGAGACATTCTTATATACTTATCACTATGTCTTGCAAAATACATTTAACCCGTGAATGCAAATTGTTATAAAGAAACAAGTTGAAACCGAACCGTTTCCTCTAAGTTACAATATTTTTAGGGTCTTCTTGGGCGTAATGATTATTTTCAGTCATTTTGGCAGCAACAAATGTGTTTCAAATTTTGAGTATGTTTATCTTTACAAACTGTAAAAATTTAGTGTTGATCACCAAGTTGTATTCCTATTTGAAACTAAAGCGCTAGTAAGAAGAAAACAAATTACAATATACAGTAACTATGGTTTTAATAGCCGGTCCAGGCATTAGACTAGCCGTCCTATCGGGTTAGTGATTTAACCGGTTTGACATGTTGGATCTACGAGTCTCAAGAACCGAATGACATGGGATATTATTGAAAAATCTACATGTGTAAAAAAGAAATGGAACTAGTGTAGCTATAACATACATTAAAAAATAAATGCTTGTGGGTGTTGGGCATCCCACATCTCATTTAAGGGAATGTAGCTTTGTGGAAGGTGGTTATAAATAAGTATGGAAGGATATGGTTTGAACTAGGCATGTTGAATTCCTTAAAGGCCTACGGTACTCAATTAGCAAGCTTATGATATTATTTTATAAGCTTGCCAAGTTGGTGTCCGTAGCTTTTATAATATTTGACAAGCTCATAATTATATATAGACTAAAATACACCGTTGGTCCCTAAACTTGTAGCTGAGGATCGCGATGGGACGAACCACGCACTTTTCATCGCTACCGGTCCAAACAGTACCCATTAAATGCCAGATTCGTCCCTTGACCAGATTTCGGACAGTCAAACCGAGGGTATTATAGCCCATTCACTTTTTTAACCCAAGCTAGTTAAAATGTAACCCAACCTTCAACCATATATGTATGAACGAGCAAGAGTGAACCCTAAAATACAATCAACACACATTCTTCCCAAAGCAAAAAGAAAAACAATAATGGCACAAAACGATAAGGGGAAGGGTTTGTTGAGTTCGTTGAGGAAAGCATACTGCGCAAATGAAAAGCGTTTGGGTGTTAAGAAGGAGAAGGAAGAGGATGACATCTTGTTATCAAAGTTTAACGATTTGGGAGAAAGGATTACAAAACTGGAAATTTTGTTTAAATATCTTAAGGAAAGGAAGGAAAAGAAGGAAAACGATGATAGGGAGAGTTGTGGGTCTAGCTAAGTGTATGTTTAGATGATAGTAAACATTTGTAGTTATTGAAATCGATGAATAAAATTTTGTGATCTTATTTAATCATTGTGTTTGAAATCGTTTTGCATATCTTAATAGGTTTGAGTTAACCAAGTTACAGTTTGTTGGTTTTCATAAGTTTGTTTGACTTTGGTAAGTCAAAATTCAAGATGTTACAATACACAATTATCAATACATTGTTGTTTACTGCTAAAGCGTTTGCCTTTTGAACCCGTGTTTTGAAACCACTGCCTCTAATTTTTCTGATACGGGGGTGTTTGGTTTTGCTGTAACAGCTTTTGCTGATAAAAGGGGCCGTTTGGTTTAGCTGATACAACCGGAAGTTTTATTTGGTCAAACTCATGATTTAGTGCCAAAGTATTTGCATTTTCACCACATCTTTTTAAACCATTGCCTTTGCTTTTGCTGATACAAGGGGGTGTTTGGTTCTACTGATTAAAGTTTTCTGATACAAGGGCCTGTTTGGTTTTGCTGATACAAGGGCCTGTTTGGTTTTGCTTATACTAATAACACTAAAATACAACCCATATCACAATACAACAGATTAAACAACACATAACCCAAATGATATTTTATCATTAATAAATTCTGTTAAACATCATAACCAACTACATAAAATCTAATTTACATACCATTTTTAGCAAAACTATCACCTAAAAGACGCCTTTATCTACCCCATGGAAAACCAAAAATTCAGGCATTATGTTCAGCCATTTTCTTAACATACTCTTGGTTGAACCGAATACCTTCATCTGTTTGACCAACTATCTGTATGAGTTGGGCAAGTTGGTTTGTCTGCCTAGACTGGATTTTGTTCAGCGCATCCACACAGTCAAGCGCGATTCCACGAGGTCCCAGAGCTTGATTCTCTTGTATCAGCTCCCTACGGTTGATGATTCCTGTCTTTAGATGCTGGCAGCACTGAAGAAGTAGCTTCCTTAGAATCCCTTCTCGGGCAGCCTCATCTTCAAACCAGACAGCCATCCGATCATTAAGATTTGGCGAATCAGCCACCTCCATGAGTTTGTTTAAAATAGGGAAATCTGCCATTGGAAAGTTGTGTGTGTGTGGAAAAAGTGGTAGATGAGTATCTCGTTAGTTGTGCACTAGTTAATATCGTCTTTGTTAAGAGACGGTGAAGGGTTTAATAGTTTCCTTTATTTCACACTCGGTCCCTGAATTTGTGTTGGTTGCCGTTGTCAATTTGTCACACTTAAAACTCCCGCCCAATATTCACTTTAGGATACACAATTGGTCCCTCAAGTTGCCAACTTCCGTAAAACCATTAGAAGTTTGACTTTGTTAAGTCAAACTTCTAAAACATGTCAAATTATCATTACACTTCAAAACAAATATTTTAGTAATGGTTTTGCAATATTGACTTTACAAAGTCAAATACCATTGTATATATTATTGAACATTCCAACAACCATCGTCATCATCAAACTTCAAATACCATTATGACTTTTGCACTTAATGTTCCAAAGGTTTTCAATCCTTCTGACATTACAACTCTCGTTCACAGTTAACCCATTCAACATTTTCAAGTATTGACTAACTAAAGTAAACTGGAAATGCAGTTTTACTTGCTTGAATCAAATAAAATTGCTAAATGAAAGTTTGACTTTCGAATGTCAAACTTTCATCACCTAGAATACGCACAAACAACAACATATGAACAATCTAATTTTAAGCAAACCATATAACAATTACTGTACAAAATTACTAAAACTATTTTGCAACATTAATTATCCAAGGGTTTTCAACCCAAACTTAAACTACAACCAGTCAAAGAAATCTACAACGGCTGTGGGGGAAGCTCGGGGGAGTTTCAACAGCTTCCTAGCCAACTCCCAGTTGTTCCTGGTATTTTCATTCCCATCATGACTCCTATCGCTTTCCCTGATATTGATTGTCTTTAGCGACCGGGAACACGCAAGTATACACTTTATTAAAGTTATTTCATGCTCTGATCTGGGAAAAGCTCGAAACACCACCGTCTGAAGCTGCCCATGGCTGAATGTGTTTATATCTACAACAGTGGAAAAATTGGGCAAAGGTAGATCACTAAGCGTGTTTGCAGCCTAAAAAATCAAATAGTGTTGAGATACACAAACATGGCAATTTAGGAATGTTTTATTTGATACATATTCATTACATCATTACACTTACTCTCGTATCCAGCATTTTCAAATTCGGAGATGACCGAATCATTCCAATGGTGAACGCTACCATAACACTATTCCCAAAATCGACATCGGACAGCTTAAGGTTAATCAGGGAAACAAAGGGCACCTTCATCCTAGGATTAGCTTCATGTATCAACTACAAGAAGTTTTACAG
>BPTQ01000001.1:299662222-299770715 GCA_019973895.1 Chrysanthemum seticuspe
ACACTTTAACAAAATAAAATGAATTTCTAGAGAATTTTTGATAGTATGGACTGTGATTGTTAGAAATTACAGATTTAGACCAGGAATAGACAGTAAAAAGTTTTAACTTAGAACGGTGCAGAAAGGGGTTTAAAAAGATTTACTAAATTTAGTCAACCCTAGTGTTTAGAGTTTACCAAACTATAAAGACTAGCCCCATCTCTAGCACTAAATTTAGAGTTTATACAAAATTACCTTACTCAAAATCAGGAAATATCCGTGAGGACGGAGGTACACGGTTTGCTAAAGTATGTGTTACGTGTACAACTCCTCCTCCTAAATAGGTTTTTGTTCTACTCATAAATTTGGACCGGTGTATAAGAGGGTACAAAAAGGTTTGGACTAATTTAGTGAACCCTAGGTTTTAGAGTTTCCCAAACTTTTTGTACCTCGATAGTTATGCTCCCCCTCAATATGTGCTTCGAGATTCGAAAGCTTTTAGCACATATGAGAGAGCAGCCTGCACAATTAAATCAAAACGATCACCTTTTATCAAATTTCATTATTAAATCACAAATTCTCCCCCGATCAAAAATATCAAACCCTTTGAGATTTTGGATCCCAAGTGATTTAATCAGGTTTGGAAAAACATGGGAGAATATGTGGCCAGGTTTAAATACTCATCTTGTTTTTGGATAAATCCTCCTCCTCAACATGTGCATTGTGTATGAAATCGTTTGGCACATGGAGGCAGGAGTGCCTATAAAGGACTAAAACTCATTCCATTAAAACATATTTGAGATTTAAATCACGATCTCTACCCCGATCAGAAATATCAAACCATTTGAGATTTGTGATCCCAACTGATTTAAATCATTTAGAAAAATTTGGGGAAAGACGTGGCAAGATTCAATTTTGAAAAATGACAGATAAGGACCAGATTTAGACATTAAAGATTGTTAGTGTCAGGTATGATAGTTTTTAAGAGATCTTTAAGTAAAATAAAACAATTTCACAATCAAACAAGAACAGAAAAAATTTCATTTTGAAAGACCTTGATTCTAAAGAAAAATCATACCATGACATAACATTAAATCTTTAGATCACCACTTATTTACGTACGCACGGACTTTTATGAAGCAATGTTGTTAGAAAATAATTTATTTTAAATCACTCTCCCCCTCAATCGATGACAGAAGTCAATAATTGAGTGACTTAGGTTTTGTTAAAAAGAAGTCCGGTGATTTTCAAAATTTAGTCCAATATATATTTTCAAAACAACATTTTTCCATTTTCAAAACAATTTAATTCAATTTACTCAAAAATTGTTTAAAAATGGTATCCTGCACAAAGATTCGTTAGGTGGTTGAGCCGCTTTTGTTGTTGTTGTTGTAGGGTTTGGAAGAAAACCGTCTGCTGATGCAGTGAGACTTCTTCTTACGTTGCATTTAGAATGCCAACTGAGATCCAATTAAGCTCCGTTTCTTCACTTGCTGAAGAAAACCATCTGCTGATGCAGTAAGACCTCTTACGTTGCATTTCATGCCAACTCTCCATTGAAGTCCAGTTAAGCTCCGTTTCTTCATTTGTCAACCCAAGATATCATTACCCTTTCCTTTCGGCATCCAATCATCATCAATAGTGGGATCCGGATCGGGAACATTCTTATACCAATATACCTGCATACGTTGAATATACATACAGATATATGGTGGTCGACATCACCCAAACAGTAATCGACTAATAAAAGTCAATCCAACATATCAATCAATTCATATATGGCATGGGGTTTATGTGTTAATCAAACTCTAATCATCTAAACCTAACAATCATATCCTAAATTCCTAGTCCTTCGACACAGGCAAATATCATTTTTTTTAATTAAGCACGTAGGATAATTAAGAAAGCTCGTTAGATGATATAGATTTGAAAACATTATCCCCCTCAATCAATGACTCATTTTTCAGAAGAGTTTAAAAGCGCAGAAGTCATTGATTGAGTTTGCAAATTTAACAAAAACTCTGAAACTGATTGTTTTTAAAGCAACTCATTTACCACCATTTTTGAAAACACCAAATATTTTTCTGAAGAATTATAGACGGAAAAACATTTGTGTAGGAACAGCAGTCCTTCGACATACTTTCCTCAAATTGTTTTAGGATAAGTGCACGAAATTTTGTGAAAATCGTTTAAGCGTAGCACTTTCCTTTCTTGAAAAACGGGTTGCTATCAGAAATAATAGCAAGCCATAGTTTAAGCACGGGTCACAGTCAGAAGTAACTGCAAGCCATATTTTGAAGCGCGGGTTACAGTCTGAAATAACTGTAAGCCATTTTTTGAGACATGTTAAGAAAGAAATATTTACACCTCCTGCTCGAACTTCATCTAAAGTCCCGTGCCATTATTGAATGACATTTCTAAGACCGTAGATGTTATCGAAACCAGAAGACATGTCATGAGAAAACATATTTTTGGTATTTTAGAAATTTTTCTGATTTTTATGGGATTTTTTGAAGGTTTTATATTTTTCTATTTTCTTTTGATGGTTTTATATTTTTCTATTTTGTTTTCTGATAAATATATACAAGGATAGAATAGATGATATAGTTAAGGAAGATGATGATACGAGTACCGAGATAAGGATATCGAACAGCCCCGTTGTAGAAGTCATCATCTCTTAAACATTCACCACCAAAGCTTCCAGGGCTCTTGAATCGAAGAAAGAAATTGAACCATCTGAAAGTGAGACTCTGGCAGCTTCCCCCCAAACCAAAAATCCTTTGGATGAGCAGATTCGAAGCTCTATTTCAAGCTTTCCTTAGCCAGGTGCACAGAGAAGCACACCATTATCATAAATCCCGCTGCTCCTTTTAAGACCGATAATCGAGAATCTCCGTTCGGGGTTATATCATCCATAAGAACAGCAACGTATCATCCCACACATAAATAATCTTCTCAAATTTCATAACCACTGAAGTCTGAAGCGATCCATTCCAAAAGGTGTCAAGAGAGCAATTCCCCCAAGTAGTTAAATTGTTGCAGTCAGCCTCTTTGTATAATGCTCTAGAACTCTCCCAAATACACTTCATGAGGGGAATGAAGAACACCTTCCCATGTTCACATTTTTCTTCCCTGATGAACGTGTATGAAGCTCAAGAACCCGAAGTACACCAATATCCAAGAACTCTCCCGAATACACATCAAGAGGGTAATGTAGAACACCTCCCCTATGTTCACATCTTTCGTCCCTGATGAATGTGTATGAAGCTCAAGTATCCGAAGTATACCAATACACAAGGAATGAATAACTGATAACATTGAAGAAGCAGGCCAAGTCACTGATTATCTCTGCGGGTGACAATCTCTGCGGATGTCAACACCGGAATAAGTGATTATATCTCTGAATCACTGATTAAGCACTCAAGTGAAACAGCTGAGCATCCCCAATGTACACGATCTCTCTCCCCTGATCATTGCGATACCATCGAAATCACCACACACTAGTGTACCTCTTTTATCTTCAGAAACTTTTTCTAACATCACTTCCCCCACGTAGTTGGAATAATAACACTTAACGCCTTAATGAGTAAAACCTTGAGTTTCTCTGCGGTCATGACATTTGTTTTCCCGGGATATCTTCAATCTCTTAGAAGAATTAAGTTCATCAAGTTTACTCGTCATGAGTCAAACCTTGAGTTTTTCTGCGGTAATAACATTTGTCTTCCCGGGATATCTTCAATTTCTTAGAAGTATTCAGTACATCAAGTTTACTCGCGTTTAGATGCTTGTCTCCTTCCCCCTTTCTAGTTTTGATACTTCAGAATCAGCAATTCTTTGAATGCCCAAATACTTGAAATTTGTTGAGAAGATCGCTTGAAGTCTTTGTGAGAATCAACTTGCTGAAGACTCACTCTGACTATTTTTATCAACCCTTATGTAGACAATTTGAACTGAAGAAGAAAAACCGATATACCCTACTTGAAACTGAAGTCAACTTCCCCACATTTGTATCTTAAGCTTGCACCTAATGATGGAAGAACGGTGTAGAGAATTTATGCTTCAAGCAAATCTCTAAGTACTCACTACCCAAACAAAGTATGAGACATTAACACCTCTTGCGATTATCCACACCGTCATATGCGTGTGATACTGAGTAAAACAAAGTAACTCCTAATAGTGATAGTTAACCAGGTCTTCAACCATCCACCTCGACTGCTGGTAACTAGATAAACCAAGTCTTCAACTCAAATTCTTAAGCCCGAGCAAGTTATCGAATAAGAACACGCCTTTGTGAAAGTCAACTTCAATCTCAAATAAGTGATAAATGATTAACTCCGAAGTAATCAACTTGAGTCAAATGTCCAACAATAGTCAATATCAACGTCTCGAGCAGTCGCTGCTAAAGAATATGAGCAAGTCTAATTGGGAATTGAATCTGACTTATAACTTTCACCCAATTAGTGCTCTCCCCTAAACCGACAATCTGTTTGATAAATGCCCAAATTAAGAAGAAGTCTTTAGATCGTTAAATGCAACTCGTCTTTAGTCTTCTAACATGTAGCAGAAAATGTAGAACAGACTGTAGACTCGACCTTCTTCAAGATTGTGCAGTTGGGGAATAGATAGTTAACATCTTCAACTCATACCAAAAAGCATCCCACCAAAAAGCATCCCAATTAACTTACATCTTGCAAATCCCCTTAACTAAAATCCCTCCCAATCAAACAAGAACAGAAAGATGTTCATCAAGGAAATCAACAATCAGGCCGCAACGAACACACAAGATGGTAACACCAAACTACCAATCACATCAAACAAGAACAGAGAGATTGTTCGGAATCATCATGTTGATGTATACGTGAGGCATTAACCGGAAGCACTTTGTTGATAAACTCATCAATCCGAGTGAAGATGTCAACCAACGGCTCTTAGAGGAGAAAAACTCCATGTGAAGATGACCCGATAATAAGAGGCTCGGTTCTTACATGAGTTTAGAGCCGTATGACCATTTATATTCTCAAATATCAATCAACAATGCAAAAAATTCACACTTCTTCTCCCCCTCAAGAATTGCATACTGAGATGCCATTCTTGACTAAATAAGTGAAAATCATCCGAATGTTCTATTCACACTTCTCTCCCTCAAAATCAGCACATGATGTCGCCATCTTCATTATAATCGAGCAAGTGGAATGAGAAAAACAATCAATGGTAGCCCGGTTCACTTTATGACTGAAGCGTATGGAAAAAGCATGAAGCATGTTGATGAGAATGGTCATTAATTAGAAGATTTCTCTTCTTCCGAAGATAATGCGCACTGAAGCGTACACATTTCTTTTCTTTAGAGTACGAGGCCTGAACTGAAGTGTACAGACGTCATAATCTCTCTCTTTTCAGCTCTCTTAGCAAAACATGTAATCATCACCATTATCATTCAGTAGGCTTTTTGTCGTGACAGCTGATGGAGATAACCCAATATGATGAATTTGACCCTGAAGTAAACTAACCCGAACTCGTGACTTAAACTTGCACATGTGTAACAAAGAGCGGTGCCGAGAAA
This sequence comes from Chrysanthemum seticuspe, assembly GCA_019973895.1. NCBI lineage: Eukaryota > Viridiplantae > Streptophyta > Magnoliopsida > Asterales > Asteraceae > Chrysanthemum > Chrysanthemum seticuspe. The sequence continues at coordinate 299,667,762 of BPTQ01000001.1, forward strand.
TCATGCTCCATTGAATCTCTAAGTACTCTATACTCTTCAACCAACCAACCATCAAGTAATAGACGTACATCACCTCTTGAAAATCCACAATTGAATGTGACACTGAGCACTACAACGTAACTCCTTAAAGTGATAGTTATTTTGTGGTGGTATGAGCCCAATTCCCCCAAGTGGTAAAAGAAAAGGTAAAAGACACCCAACAATAACTAGATTTCCAAGTCTTCGTTTTTAATAATAAGCTTGAACAAGGATCTCGAAGAATCTTCATCCAACCATCCCCGATACCTTCAGATACTAAGTGCACTCGCCCGTGATATTTCACTTCAACCTCAAATAAATAATACTGAATTAACGCCGTTGTCACATCTTCTGAACTGCTCAAATCTAGCCTTCTTTGATATTTAAATGAACTTTGATAATGGTTTCATCCCGACCATGGTTTAGTGAGCATACCCCGTAAAACCTTGTAATAACCAAACTGCCATGAAGACAACCCAAACACACACCCAATTCATGAAGTACCCCCTTTTATCCCTTCTTTGAAGTAGAAACCGTAGCACCAGCATCAAGTGAGATCCAGAATTACACTTTCTCTTCTCCAAGATGGTTCCATCATTAAGGGATTTTACAACTCTATGGATTAAACCGAGAAATAGTTTCTTTCGCGGGATTTTACAAAACCAAGAATAGACCGTATGATAGATCCGGAAATGCACTTTACAATTACCAGGATGTTTCCATTTTCACGGGATTTTACAAGTCTATGATTTAAACCGAGAAATAGGTTCTTTCGCGGGATTTTACAAAACCAAGACAAAACCGTAAACAATGTCAGCTTGAATGTGTTATGGCAACTTAGGTTACGGTGAATATCTGTTTTAGGAGAACATGCAATGGTTTATCAATGGTTTATTATCCAACATCAACACCATCATCAACCATTCAATCAATACTTTGGTAAACACATCATTCACTCAATATGTCGGCTATTGTAGTGACCACATGGAGAAGTAAAACCGATATACCAAACTTGATCATGAAGTAGAATTCCCCAGATTTGTTACTTAAGCTTGTACTAATCCTTGTGAAGAAGAAACGGTGTACCCAATGTACTAAACCTCTTGACGTATCCTCAACTGCGTGAGACACCGAAGTGATAGCTACGTTGTGGGTTAAGCGAGAAAGAATCACAACCGTAACTAAATAGCCAAGTCTTTATCACCCTCTATAAGCGCCCAAACAAGTCATCTTCGCGGAAGGGTAGAAAGAAAGAAGACGAAATAAGCAAACACGCCCAGAAAACCATACTTCAAATCCAAATAAGAGATATCGATCACAAACAACCCCGTGGTCAACCAAATACCCATAGCAATCAAGCGGGGACAGAATATCCTTCATGAAGATGCATAATCCAAAGTATCAAGCCTCATAGCACATCAAATCTTATCATCGAAACTCATAACCCAAATCTCACAATTAAGTCTTCACAAATCACGTCATCAAAACATATTGCCAAATTACAAGTCTCAGCTCAAAAATAATCATACGCTGTCAATTCAAATTCACGAGCGTGAAACAATATCCAACAAATGCCCCGGTCCATAGATATATCCACCCAATATTACATTTGAATATGACTACCCACATATAACAACATGATCCAATATATATGATGCAATGACCATTTACGAATCCGGATTCAGTATTTAGTCATAAGAGCCAAAACAAAATAAAAAAAACCATGGTATACAACCACATAGATCACGACAAAAATGTTCCATAACACACATTTGGCCCAACATATTCACGACCATCATTCAGCCCAACATATTCAACCATATGGTCCACGTCACAAAATATAAACCAGATCCAGTAAATATTATCAAACCCGATCCATTCACAGACAAATAATAGTGACCGCTATATAACTAACATAACCTAAAAATTAGGTCATTTTATCACAAACCCTAAACTCACTCATCTTAAAGTATCCGCCCCCATCAAAGATATCTCACAAATCTGCTACTCATCATCGAAACGTATCTCCTCTTTCAAATCCACTCATTAATCTCAAACCGATCATCACATGATTAACCTCAAAGTTGAATCTCACAAACACAAACTACTATACCGAGCCTTGATTATCTATAACAGCTCAAGTCCGAATCAAGAAGGTGTTTTAAAGGCTTCAAGATCCTTAATAAGGGGTCTCGGGTAGGTATTTAATTAGATTCAAGCATTCGTTTTTATTGATAATACGAGCAAAAGAAAACGTGTTAACATAATTGTTAAAAACGTTTCTTATTTCGTACATCAAATTGATATAAAGTTTTCAAACACAACTGGATCTGTGATGAGATTTCGTGGCTAGACCTATCATGGTCTTGATGTTTCATTTAGTAACACGAAAAACTGAGATCTATGATTTTCATAGTTATTTTTTATCCGTTTTGAGTCATGAACGAAGCTAAGAGAAGATATAACAAACTTGTTATAAACTTGTCTTTAATTTCGGATATAATTATAGATCTGTGAGGATGTTGGTTCACGCAAAGAGAATCTTTTTATTTAAAAAGATTGAAACTTATGAACTGCTTATGAACCCTTTCTGAGATCACGTGAATCATTTGTTAGAGTCATGTTTAGATGTAGATTGTGAGTTGGGGAGAGACGGTGAGGGTCCTTTGGTGAGTCTAGATGTAGGTTTTGATTGTGTCGGATCTGTTAAGCTTTAAATCTTCTCATTTTCGTTAACATAACCATGGACCAATGATGTTAGTTATCAACTGAGGTCGTTTAAGTTGATGGTATTTGGTGTTTTGGTCTAGTGGACGTGGTGTGGTCGAGTCGAGTCTTGTGGTCGAGACGAGTCTTGTGGGTTATAATGAACCTGAGGTCGAATCGGTTAAGGTAATGGTATAAGATGTTGGTAATGGTCATTCTTCTTCTACCTTTCTGTTGTGTCAATTTGCATCAGTCAAAGGGTCGCTAGACCAAGTCGCCATGACTAAGTCGCTAGGCCAAGTCGCCACGACTAAGTCGCTAGGCCAAGTCGCCACGACTAAGTCGCTAGGCCAAGTCGCCACGACTTGTAAAGACAAGTCGCTAGGTAAAAACATTGCATCTGGACATATTTAGACAAGTCGCTAGCAAGATTTTGATGTTTTCCGATGAGTTTTCCGACTAATATTTCCGACTATCTTAATATTAACCCAGAAAAAACATTAAAAAGTTGCAACATTTTTGACCCATTTTGACCTCTAAAATGACTGTTTGACCACCTAATAACTCACTGCTTGGTATAACAACAAAGACATAAGGATGAGATAAAAATACTTTTGGACCATAGGTAACATATATGAGTTTTGGACCAAAAAGTAACAAGTATAACAAAGATATTACATGACAAGTTTATTCTTTTGACCAAAACAGATGTTAAAACTGGTGTAGCAAAACTGTTAACCACAAGTATATAAAAAAATTATCCGGCCACCATAAAGTACAAAAGCAGTTATCAAAATGAACCAAAAACCACCATAACCATGATACAAAACCACACAAATCAACAAAACACAACAACCTTGGCTCTGATACCAATTGTAGGATCATTATTTTATTGTGTTAGATGATTCGGGTGGTCTTGGGAGATCAAAATACATGTTTTCCATTTTAGAGAGAGAAAGTAGAGAGAGAGGGTGTTCTTGCTAGAGGTTTACACAAATGTTGAATATTAGATTATGAGAAGCACCACCCCTTCCATGGATGGAAGGGGTATTTATAGTTACAAGAAATACGACCTCCTATCGGCCTGTGGATCAGGGATACAGTGGGTAAAGACCCGTCCTTCCTCCACGGTGTTGCACTACGCTAAACTAAACTAATAACTAACTAATAAACTGATAAATAACGTAACTAACGACAAGTCTACGAGCTAACTTAAGCTAGATAACATTTGGGGTGACCGACTCTTCACTAAGAAATTTTCCAATTCCTAACAATATCGGATGTTGTGATTGTGGTCACAACATTATCACGACCTAATGACAAATGTAACTTCTTCAAATTCCCAAGTTTTGCAATATCCCATAGTCTCATCTCGTTAGTACTTGGACGATTCATTTTAAGAGACTCAAGTGAGGGACAACCAGCAATAAAGTCCCAAACTGTACCGCTTAGAAAATTTACATGAATCAATTCTAGGCTCAGTAGATTTGGATAGCCATGAAAATATTCCAAAGTAGCCATAGCACAAACATGAAGTACCAGATGTTTCAACTCACTGCGAGAGTAAAGTTGGGTCGGGAACGTAACTGGGTCACCATACCAGTTTGTAATAATCAGGTCCTCAACTCCATTGTCAGCCAAAAACAAGAGCCACTCATGAATGTGTTCATAATGAAAGTTGTCTATTCCAATAATTGATCTTGGCTCTACAGCAAAGACAAACTTTCTTATTGGACCCATAAGCCGATTTAAGAATCTAGTAACAAGCTTACCATCAAACTCGTATGTTAAATAATAAAAGAAATCCTCATCAAGTATGACATCGGTGAGCAAAGTCCACTTAGACCTCCAGTTTCTCGCTAAACTAGAGGTTCTCACCGCTTCTAACAAAGGCAACCGATTCAAAATGTTAGTGATCACTTCATCTGGCATGTTGGTAAAACGATCGATCGACATGGTTTTGTTGGAATTTGGGTTGGTCTTTTCAGTTCTGGAAATGAGGATTTATATTCTTGATTTCGATTTGCAGTTTATCTTTTCTGGATAATGTGGTTTTATGTGATTGGCAAAGTTGTTTGTTGGTGGGTGTATTTGTTCCCGCGAAATTAAATGCAGCGTATCAGGGAAGAAACGGCTAATATCCATACTCACAATTGGTCCCTGGGTTCTAGCTTGGGTCAAAAAAGTGAATGGTCTATAATACCCTCGGTTTGACTGTCCGAAATCTGGTCAAGGGACGAATCTGGCATTTAATGGGTACTGTTTGGACCGGTAGCGATGAAAAGTGCGTGGTTCGTCCCATCGCGATCCTCAGCTACAAGTTTAGGGACCAACGGTGTATTTTAGTCTTATATATATAAGTTTTTTTAAACTAAATATTTAAATTTTGATTGTTGCTTATTATATTTGACAAGCTTACAATAATAAATGCAGCTTCTAAGAGGAGATCGGATCTGAGATCCAATGGATCCGTAGAGGACGAGAGTGTTTGTTTCTATTATAAATCCAAATTCAAGAGTTAGAAAGAATATGTTTAGTCATTTAGAGTGTATCTCTTCGGTACTTGAAGGTTGAAACAAATTCGATGTCTATAATTTCAAATTATAAAAAACGTGGTTTGAGTTACCTTATCAAAGTATGTGTTGATGAGTTGAGATCAACATATATCTTATATTTATCATAGATCCAATAAATCAATCTTAGTCATTCATTGTTTATCAAAATTAATAAAAAAAACTATTTTCCACATTTAAAAAAAAATAAATAACATATCTTGCAAACGGTAATCATCGCGACGAGAATTAAATTATCTTTTTATAGATATGCACTTCTTTATTTTTTCGCTAATTTTTTTTTTTCAAAAATTTTAACCAGATAAATCACATGTGATTTTTAAAAATCAAATCATATATTATTTTTACAAATCACATATGATTTGCAAAATCATATATAATCATATTTGATTTGTAAAAATCGAATCACATGTAATATTCACAAATCACATATGATTTTTCTAGGCCGAAATTTTGAAAAAAAAAATTCGTTAAAAATATATAGAAGTGCATATCTATAGAAAGATAATTTAATTCTCGTCGCGATGGTATGATTTTTTTCGTGTAACGATTAACGGTTTGCGAGATATTTAGTTTTTAAAAAAGGGTGACAGTTTATTTTTTTTTTCATTTGATTAGAAAACTGAATGGCTATGATTGGTTCATTGGATCTACGGTAAATTTGAGATCTATATTGAACTTTTGCCATGTGTTGATTTGTACAAATATACTTTTTATTGGGACAATCCACCTCACGTTTTAAGTAATTGTATTAAGCTCATATTTTTTCTAGAACGACAATTTTAACTATCTCACAACATTTACATCACATATCTATCTCACATGTCCTAAGCATATACACAACCATTTGGTTACAAGCTCCTTACACAACATGTGGTACAAACACTCTGGTTATTAAGCTCATACTTTGCTAAAACTCTTGTAGAGTGAAGTGTGCAAATCAATAAATAAAGTGCGCAAATCATCTCCTTTTGGATATAGGTGGATTATGACACAAACACTCTGGTTATTAAGCTCATACTTTGCTAAAACTCTTGTAGAGTGAAGTGTGCAAATCAATAAATAAAGTGCGCAAATCATCTCCTTTTGGATATAGGTGGAAGAGGGGGAGTTTTAAGATAACTAAAGCAAATTAATCCCTCATTGGCCACGGAGGTTCACCTGAGACGACTCCGTGCTATCTAAAAAGGTAGTCGCTATGGGATTAGTCGGCTCGCAATGCAGAGTCGGAAACTCAGGTATACCAAAAAAATATAAAAATTAAAAAAAAGTTTAAGTAAATTGTCAAAGTAATTCATTTTTTGTGTATTTACATCAACTTAAGCTGTACTAGTATCTTTCAAGACCAACTACATGTACTCTATGAGTGAAATCCAAACTATGAAATATGACTGTACATGGGTTGACTTAAGGGGTATAAATAAGAAATGAGTCTTAGTTTGGCTATATTTTGAGTTTTTCTTTTCGGTATTCATAATAGATTAATAGTCAAGAAGATAAATTCAAATACACTAGTGTGCTACGTACAAATTTGCTTAGAGTCGATTGGGTGTTCACTTTTGAGTATCCCACATTGCTTTGGAAGGCAAGGATACAATTCAGATAAGCATGTCAAACAGGGAATTTATAAGTTCATACACTGGGAATTTTTCCAGCTCGACGTCTTGCACTTGCTTGTAAACCACTTGCGAAAAGGATTGTGGGTGCAAGAGACCAACCCCAACCCGGCTTCCCATTCCGTCCCAACCAGCCAATCCCCTCTCAACATTTATGACACCTACACAAGACCACGATTAGTAGCTATTAAGCAACAAAAAAAGTCATGTATGCTCATTATCATCATGTATCAGCATCAATCCCATCATTAGTCTAAAACATAAACAAAATCACTAACTTGAACACACTTACATGTAAAAATATAACTTCATATTAATCAATTCTCACCAACACTTGCAAACTTAAACACATTTTAAACAAACACACCTTAGCTATGTACTGCGACCACCCGTTGCCACACAAACCTTGACAAGTAAACCCACGAAGCGCTCCTCTCCACGACTAACATAACTCATAACTCCCAAGTCTTTAACCATTCAATAATCAACTCGTGAAGTACAAACACCATCCATTCCTTATAAATGATCACTCACCTTAGGAAAAAAGAGCTTCAAGTAACTCTATGATCAGCTAGTAAACCCAACCAGCGTGGCCTTCGATAATATCCATTAGACACCCATATATGTCTTAACTTAAAATCATGTTTGCGGATTGAGCATCTTTCGTCCATAGCAGCCAATATAACATCATTAAACATACATTAATAATACTCGTATTAGTTAAGATAAACTAAATTATACAAAATACTTAAAAATTAATTGGGTTTTGAGTTTTGGCTTCCCACATCGCAAATAGATGGAAAGTAGCTTTGTGGAAGGTGCTTACAAATAATGAGGGAACGACTCGATAGTGTTAAGCATGTTGAATTCCTTTAAAAGCCTGGTTAACATTTGCTGCTTGCAACCTTACTACTATTATTTAAGTTATAAGCTTGCTAGCAGAAGGTGTTCTCCTTGTTTTTTGTAATATTTAACAAGCTTACAGTTATATATAAAAATTCTTTTATTTAACTAAATATATAAAGTTATCCAAACATTAACTCGCCATAAATTTTGATCATTGCTTTTATTATAAATCATGGAGTGAGACAGATTTTATCTAGCTCTCTAGAGTGTCTTTCCTCATTAAAAACAAACAAACGACCTTATCAAATTCCCTTTCTTGTATCTATATCAGCATATAACTTTCTCAGTTCGAGCTTTTCTTTAAAAAGTACTCATAAGCTGGTACTGGTTGAAGTCATTATTGTTACAATGGGACATTTCATCGGAGGGTTGAAGTCCATCAATGAAAATCTTGTGGCTAGTACAATCCTTGTGAAAGCTAGGGATCTAGATAAGCTAAGTGAGGAATTAAAAAATGCGATTAATGAACACAAGCTTAACGATGCTTGGAACTTTACATGAACAACACATGAACATGGAAGGGTTTTCGATGAAATCCATTGCGAGCAATTTTCTAGCAACTTTTGCACAAAATCTAGAGCTTATGATAAACGACAAAAGGTTCTTAATGCAAAATACATTTAACAAGTGAATGCAGATTTTGTATAAATAAATTAGTTGAACCGAACCGTTTCCTCCGGTTACAAGATTTTTATGGTCTTCTTGGACGTAATACTTATTTTTAGTCATTTTGGCAGCAACAAAGGTGTTTCGAATTTTGTCTATGTTGATCTTTACAAACTGTACAACTTTAGCATTGATCACAAAGAGTTATCGTCTTATATCAGTAACGTATGTTTCAAAATGTCACAATTACTTAAAGACAATTCTAAAACTATGAAAAGTAAAACTAGTGCAAGTATAACATACATTAATTAGTGTCCTACAAATTGCTTAAAATCAATTGGATTTTGACTTTTGGGCATCCCACATCGCGAGTGAACTACAAGGTGCTTAAATTAAGTTGGGTTTTTACTTTTGAGCATCCCACATCGCCTTGTGATTGAAAGTAGCTTTGTGGGTGGTGGTTACAAATAAGAAGAGAATGATACAATAGTATGTAGGCGTGTTGAATTCTTTTCAAAGCCCATGGCCGACAAGCTGCTTGCAAGCCTATGAATTAAGTTTTATAAGTTTGCAGGTACAAATGTTGTCCATGGCCATTATTATATTTGACAAGCTCTTAATAATATACATAATATATTTTTGGGCAAATGATTGAAAAAAGTATTATACTTGTCACAATTTGTTTTTGTGGGTAGCGAACAAATTTTTTTTGTATTTATTGGCACTTTTTTTTCAGGTTTTTTCTTTTTTAGGGTATTTTGCGAAATTTTTGCCCCTCTTATCTAATAGAAAATTTTTATTCCCGAAGGGCAAAAATGTCACATAGTACCAATGAATTTTAAAGAAAAGTACCCACAAAAATTAAACAATTTGTTCGCTACACACAAAGCAAATGATGGCAAAGTATAACACTTTTTTCAATCATTTATATAAAGTTAGCTAAACATTAAAACGCCATAAAATTTGACCATTGGTTTTATGATATCTGAAAATTCACATTATTAGAATTGGGTTGTAACTCACCTAAAAGTAGGCAGGAATCCACGCCTTCAACACCTCTCCACGACCAACATAATTCATAACTCCATGTCTTCAATCATTCGATAATCAACTCGTGAAGTACAAGCACCATCCATTCCTTATACATGATCACTCACTTTTGGAAAAAAGAGTTGCGAATAACTCTATCAAACCCACGACCAACGCGGCTTTAGACACGTATATATGTCTAACTTAAACCTCATGGGTGCGGATTGAGCACCTTTCATTGCATAACAACCGGTATAGCATCATGAAACTTGGAAAATAAAACTAGTGCCAGTATAACGTCAAATGGGTTTTGACCTCTGAGTATCCCACATCGCCTTTTGAGAGAAAGTAGCTTTGTGGGAGGTGGTGATAAATAAGGAGGGAATAACTCACTTAGAAGTAGGCAAGTTGAATTCCTTTAAAAGACAATGGCCGGTATTTTTTTGACAAGCTTACAATTTTGAACATAAAGGTAGAAAAGCCTTAACACGCTACCAATATAAATGATAAATGCCATAAATTAATAACAAATGTCCCAATTTTTATTAAATATAGGAATTTACTTTTTGTTTTTGCTTAGTTGATTAAATATTTACATACTTTTAAATGTAGGGTTTTTGCACCGTAGAGTCATTGTATTTTTAAAAAATGTTCATTTAGGTCATTGTAGTATTTTTGTATGTATTCAAGTCATTGTATAATTATTTAAACTTAGTAGAGTAACTAAACTTTTAGAACTCATAAGATAAGAAAAAGTCCACATCAACTCCACATCAACTTTCAGGTCAACTCCACATCAACTTTCATGTGATAAAAAAAGTCCACATTATTAAGTATGACACCACATCATTATTTTCACGTCATAATTTTTTATTTAAAATTTTTCTTTTCGCGAATTTATTACTTCTATTTATTTATTTTTATAAAACTAAGTTATATTATTTACTTCTAATTTGTATTTATTCGTACACTAGTTGCAATCAACCAAGCTTGTTTATAAGTTTTAACAATCATAACTTAAAATGTTACAATTTTCAATAGTTTATACAATTCTTATGTACAACGCCAAGTACGGGTATCGTGAATTGTACACCTAAACTTATAGTATGACTTGATGAAGACAATATTGAGATTAGCACTTTTGGTTTTACTCCGCCACAAACATATGTAGACATCACATTAGGTTATCCAATTCGGTTAGAATGTTAAATGTTTGGTTACAATATGCATAAAAAAATTTAAATTAAATTTAACTTATATGATTACTTTTATAAAGATAAGTGATTTCGTAAAAAACCAATAATAAGAGAAGTGTGTAGTATGTTGGGTAACTCAAACGTGTTAGGTTTGAGCACCGAGATCGTTCCGAACGAGGGTTGAATGGAATTTCCAACTCACGTCTCGATTATCGGGATTTGAATAAGAGAAGGGGATAAAATGATGTTATCTAAACTACGGGATAAGGAAAGCATAAAAATGGAAATTACACTACGGGAAATCCTAAATACGCAATTCTATACTAAATCGCAAATACGGGATTAAAACGAAACGCGAATAAAAAGCAACAACGACTAATCTAAATCCTAAAAATAACCCAACATTACTTTTACTCTAGAAATGATATAAGAAAACTATTTGTGAATTAAAACTAATTTTTAGGAATTTTTTAGAATTTATTAGAATTAAAAACTAATTTTTTTACTTTAAAAATAAGACTAAATAACTAAAAATTATAAAAACAAAGGGGAAAATTATGAAACTATTTTCTAAAAATCTAAAATAACATAAAAGAATTTTCAAAACTAAATTTTTATTTTTCTGACTATTTTTCTATTTTCTACTAATTTAAAACTATTAAAATCTAATTTAAATTGTGAAAAATACCAAATAAAAGGGGAAAAATAAGGAAAAATATTTTTTATGCTTTTTATATTTTTCTTAAACTGAGAAAATTGAAAAATTATTTTTTGGAACTTTTTCTTAAATATTTGCAATAAAAGCTATTTAAAAAGGATTAAAAACTATTTTAAATCAAGAAAAATAGTAAACAACAGCTAAAAATTATGAAAAATGCAGGGAAATTCTAAAATGTTAATCTAAATCTATGAAAAATAAGAAATACTATGCTTATGTGGAGAATATAAGGGCTGCAATGTAACTGCTTCTAAATAAGCTACTAGAAAATAAGCTAGACAATTCATTAAGCTACCAAACAGTAAATGAAGCTAATGTATGCTAGAATAAGCTAAGAGCAACTAATTAACACTACTCCTAACCTCTAATGATCAGTTTACCAATGATTTAAGCAACTGATACTATAAGCAAAACAGTGAATCTGGCCCCTACTTTGAGCTACTGCAACTACTTATCCAATAAGCTAAAGCTAAAACCAGATATGTGGACTTGAAGACCACCCAGCAAACTGTAAATGGACCAAATATTAGACCCTAACTAGCTGTATTGAACCCTGTGCAATGACTGCAAGTTCTGCATAAAACTGACTTTTGACCTGGTTTTGACTTTTAAAAAACAGTTTGAAGATTTGACTTTGGTGAGATTTAAAATCAAATGTAGAGCTGATTAAGGTGAACTATGATGAAATGAAACTTTAACAAGCTAGCTTATCCACTTCTACACCTATATGACAGATTTTAGCAAATGATTTTAACAGTTATGAGATCAAGACAGTCATATTATGATTTTGACTTTTATGATAAACTGAAGCAAAAGTGTGACAGATATGAATGCAAACAACTATAACAAACCTCAAGCAACTGATCTACTTCATCATGTTAACCTCTAGCACAGATTTTAGTGCTAAACCAAACACTCCTTAAGAAGAACTTACTCAAATTTATACTACAAAACTGATGAGAGCCAACTAAGGAAGGAATGAAATGAACAAAGTAACCACAAACTCCACTTGTTAACACATTAAAACTAGATTTTCACCAAAAACATTGTTGATTTATAAACTTTGACTAAAGTTGACTGAGTTTGACTTTTGAGAAAACTTGAGATTTAGAACAGAATTTGAAAACTTTCACAATCACAGAAGCTTAAATAAGCTTCTGTGATACTTAACAGCTGATTATAACAATTTAAGAACAGATTGATAAGCAAAATAACAAGTGCAGAAAATCATGTAACAAACTATAACGAAAAGTGAATTTGCATTAACAAAAGCTTACACTACAGGATTGAAAATACAATTACTCAAAATAAAATATCATGACAGAAATAAAAAGGTCAAAATCTCTCTAAAGCCTAAGAGATTGGACAAATTCTATCTGTGGATGTGAGGGGTCTTATATAGCCTGATGCCTTGAGCTTGGGATCCCATAGAAGAGCCTAGAAGTCCATTTACAGCCACAAATTCATTCCCTTGTCACTTCAACCAATCACTGCCTTCCAATTCCTTTCATGAGGTGTGTAGACCAATGGTAGAGCTCCAAATTGCCACGTTGGCACTCTCATCTGACAAGTCATCATCTAGAAGCTCTGATAGATTCTTAGTACGATGTGGGGCTTGGGTAAATGGGTAAATGATGGTGAACGGGTAAAAAGGGTAAATGGGTGTTTGGTTGGGGAAGAAAGACTGCAAAGGGCGCGTTTGGTTTATTTTATAGTATCTTAAATGTTTTGACCGGGTTGGGAAGCTTTGACTTGGGTAAAATAAGCGGGTTATGGGTATACGGGTGGTATTAATAGGGTGGCTGGGTAATTGGTGTTATTGGACCGGGTACATTGATTTGTTTATTGGGCCGTGGCTTTAGGTGAAATGGATAATGGACATATATTAAGGATTGGATTATTTAGGATTGGTTTAGTGATCCAAGTTGCAATAGGGACTAAACTTGCACATGCTGAAATTTGAGGGACCATACATGTAAATCTGAAATCATCTTCAAAGGACTGAATTTGTCAATCTTCAAATAAACCAAGGTCCAATTTGCAATTTTTGATTCTTCAAGGGCCATTTCTGTCAATTGTTGAAACTTGAGGGGTCAGTTTTGACATTTCTTCAAACTTGGTTATTTCTTCCAAAAATCATCCTCGGAGAATAAAATCTTCATAAATGCTCAATTTTGATCTTCCGGCTCGGCTTAAGCTCTCTTAATCTCTCGTGCTCGGATTTACGTCTGATTTGGTTCCTTTTTGCGTGTTTTTACATATCCGTACCTGCACAAGTACAAACTCAAGAAAACCACAAATATTAGCAATAAACGGCTCTTTCTTGGTTATTTTGGGTCAGTTTTGATATAGAAAAGGTATGTGTTTTAGCACATACCAATAAGTATACATAGATTGTCAAAAAAAAGTACAACAAAAATGATGTGAGTTATTTGATGACATAGAGGTTGGAGTGGAGTAAAAAAAAGAATATATATGACTTAACTGCGTAAGTTCTCAAAATTTAGTTAGTATTTCAAACATAAATAATAGTAGAGTGACTTGAATGAACAAAAAATTTGTACAACGACCAAATTAAACATTTATAAAAAGTACAATGACCTTTGGATGCAAAACCCCTTAAATGTATTATCTAGTTATAATGGCACTCACAAGTTTCAAAATACAAAGTACGTGTGAATTTATAATTTTATTTATGAATTTGATTGCTTCTAAAATCTTTAATATGAACAATATATTCGAAGACGCAAAAGACAGTGGTGAAAATTGAGGATTCTTGTTCGGGTAACTATCACTTCAAATTCAAATTATTATATTTATTAAAGATAAGATATACATAAAGGTGGAAGGTAAACAAGCAACAAATTGCACCGTTAATCTTTTTTGGATAGGAAACTAATTATTTTGAAAACAACATTCGTTGATCTAGGTGTCATAACATTACTATGCATAACTCGTTGGACTCTGTTGAGGAGCTCTACAGCCTCATGTGCAAGGAAACTAAAAGTATCAAACGCGAAAAAAATAAAAAACGTGATGATTTTCTATTCTTGTTTTCTCATGTTTTGCCACTTTTCACGTGGCGGCTAACAAATCAGCATGTCCCACTGTAAAACACTGACTACTCAAACCCATGAGAGGAGAAACCCCGGTTGGATCCTCACACGCATGTTTCCCTCCAACCCATCCAAAAACCAAAACGTCTACCGATCTAAGTGTGGATTTTCCATCCAATGGGTCAGTAAAAAATTCACATGTGCTTCTTTTTTGGTGGAGCTCCCGACACGTCTACATACGTCAAAAAGACATCTCTAATCATATCGTGTCGGTACTTGAAGCCCACATCTTTACAATTAGTTACCCATGTTGATGTTTATATATAAAAAAAATATCAATGTGGGTAACTATATATATGACAATTATATATGTAACTTATGTTTTGAAATGTCACAATTACTTAAGATAATTACTTTGTATAAAACAATCATACAACTATGGAAATAAAACAAGTGCTAACTGCAAAAGTGCCAAGTATAACTCATAACATACATTAATTTGTGTTTATCTAAACATGTACTCGTAATGGTAAGATAAATTTAAATACACCGGTGAACCCCAAATTGCTTAAAATAAACTGGATTTTGACATTTGAGCATCCCACATCGCGTTATGAAGGAAAGTAGTTTTGTAAGAGGTGGTTATAAATAAGAAGGGAAGACTTTGATAGATTTAGGCATGTTGAATTCCTTAAAAGCCTTTGGTTGACTTTTGTTGCTTGCAAACTTTGTGATTTGAGTTCTCGTTTGCAAGCAGCAACTTTGATCAATGGTTTTTACCATATTTGGCAAGCTTATAATTCTTTATAATAAGTTAGCTACACACGAGTCACTTTATTTTGGTTACCCACAAATTCATGCTTATCAAGGGATAAATCCTCACAATCCATTTAGTTTGATCTAATGGTGGGGATTAACCTAAGATTTAAAAGGTAAACCTAAGTCCATGTTTTTTTTCTTGTCTTTTTATCTTTCTTTTTTTATTCACATATTTTTTTTGTCTTTTTTTTTAAAAAAAATTAATGTTTTTTTTTTTTTAATTTAATTCACGTTTTTTTTTTAATTCATTTTTTTTTTAAATTCGCGTTTTTTTATTAATTCACGTTTTTTTTCATTCGCGTTTTTTTCTTCGTTTTCATCTATTTTCATACATTTTCGTCCGTTTTCATACGTTTTTGTCCGTTTTCATACATTGTCATATGTTTTCGTCCGTTTTCATACATTTTCATCCGTTTTCATACATTTTCGTCCATTTTCATCAGTTTTCTTTCGTTTTCGTCAATTTTTCATACGCTCATCCATTTTCAAACGTGTTTTTACGCTTTCATACGTTTTCGTTCGTTTTCATACGTATTCGTCAATTTTCTTACGTTTTCGTCCATTTTCTTACGTTTTCATACGTTTCTGACTATCACAAGTGATATTCAGAATATCAAAAAATATTCAGAATATCACTTGTGATTTTCTGAATATCACTTTGTGATATTCAGAATATCACTTGTGATTTTATGGATATTACTTTGTGGTATTCTGAATATCACTTGTGATTTTCATGTTACAAAACATTAGTTGAAAAGCACTTGTAATATTCAGAAAATCACATAATATCACTTGTTGATCATCTGGATATCACATAATATCACTTGTGATATTCAGAATATTATTTGTGATACTCAGAATATCACTTGTGATATCACAGAATGTCACATGTGATATTCAGAGACATATGAAAAACGGCCAAAAACATTTAAAAACCGACGAAAACGTATGAAAACGGATGAATATGTATGAACTCTAAACCAAAATTTGACCATTTTATCTTTATACGTGGTAAATATACACTTACATATTTTTATAAGTTTCAAAATAAGCAAATTAAGCTTGTGAAACATAAACCGAAATCACATAAGCTCATAAGCAAATAAAATAAGATTAAACAATTACCCCCAAACTATGTAGTTGCTATTCAAATTATATATTTGTGATATTCTGAATATCACTTGTGATTTTTTGGATATCACTTAGTGATATTCTGAATATCTTCTGGATAGCATTTTGTGATATTCTGAATATCAATTGTGATTTTGATGTTACAAAACATTAGTTGAAAATCACTTGTGATATTTAAAATATCACAAGTTATATTCTGAATATCACAGAATATCACTTGTGATCATCTGAATATCACAGAATATCACATAATATCACAGAATATCACTTGTGATATTCATAAACGTATGAAAACATTTAAAAACGGACGAAAACGTAAGAAAATGGACGAATATGTATGAAAATGGATGAAAACGTATGAAAGCGTAAAAACGAGTATAAAAACAGACGAAAACGTATGAAAACGGATGAAAATGGACGAAAACGTATGAGTAATGAACAAAAACGTAAGAAAACGTAAGAAAATGGACGAATATGTATGAAAATGGACGAAAACGTATGAAAGCGTAAACACAAGTATGAAAACGGGCGAAAACGTATGAAAACGGACGAAAACGTATAAAAACAGACTAAAACGTATGAAAACAAAAAAAAAAACGCGAATTAAAAAAAACGTGAATAACGTGAATTTAAAAAAAAACTGAAAAAAAAAAAAAAAAAAAAAAAAAAAAAAAAACGTGAATTAAAAGATAAAGACAAAGAAAAAATGAATAAAAAAAAAAGACAAAAAGACCCAAGAAAAAAAAAACATGTACTTAGGTTTATCTATTAAATCTTAGGTTAATCCCCACCATTAGATTAATCTAGATGGATGATAGAGATTTGTCCCTTGGTAAGCACCAAAATAAAGGTAAGCAAATGAAAATTTCTCATAAAGGCACTTTATTTTGTTTACTCATAAATCTATGTTTACCAAGGGACAAATCCTCACTATCCATCTAGTTTGATCTAATGGTGGGGATAAACCTAAGATTTAATATGTCTAAACCTAAGTCAATGATTTTTTTCTTGTCTTTTTGTCTTTCTTATTTATTCACATTTTTTTTCCTTATTCAAGTTTTTTTGTTTAAATTGATGTTTTTTTTTTTTTTTTTTTTTTTTTTTTTTTTTTTTTTTATTTGCATTTTTTTTAATTCGTGTTTTTTTTCTATAATTTCATACGTTTTCGTCATTTTCATACGTTTTCATCTGTTTTCATACGTTTTGTCCGTTTTCATACGTTTTCGTTCGTTTTCATACGTTTTCGCCCGTTTTCATACGAATTTGTCCGTTTTCTTACGTTTTCGTTCATTTTCTTAAGTTTTCGTTCATTTTCATACGTTTCTGACTATCACAAGTGATTTATGTGATATTCAGAATATCACTTGTGATTATCTGAATATCACTTTGTGATCTTCTGAATATCACAAAGTGATATCCAGAAAAACACAAGTGATATTTTGTTAATATCACTTTGTGATATTCTGAATATCACTTGTGATTTTCTAAATATCACTATGTGATAGTCTGAATATCACTTTGTGATATTATGAATATCACTTTGTGATATTCTGAATATCATTTGTGATTTTCTGGATATCAATGTGTGATATTTTGAATATCACGTGTGATTTTCATGTTACAAAACATTTGTTAAAAATCACTTGTGATATTCAAAAAATCACTTGTGGTATTCAGAATATTACAAGTGATATTCTGAATATCACATAATATCACTTGTGATATTCAGAATATCACATAATATCACTTGCGATATTCACAGTATAACTTGTGATATTCATAACATAACTTGTGCTATTCAGAATATCACTTGTGATATTCAGAAACGTATGAAAACGTTAAAAAAGGCCGAAAACATTTAATAACGGACGAAAACGTATGAAAATAGACGAAAACGTAAGAAAACGGACGAATATGTATGAAAACGTAAAAACACGTATGAAAACGGACGAAAACGTATGAATAATGGACGAAAACGTAAGAAAACGGGCGGAAACATATGAAAACGTTAAAAACGGACGAAAACATTTAATAACGGATGAAAACGTATGAAAATGGATGAAAACGTAAGAAAACGGACGAATATGTATGAAAACGTAAAAACACGTATGAAAACGGACGAAAACATATGAATAATGGACGAAAACGTAAGAAAACGGGCGGAAACATATGAAAACGTTAAAAACGGCCGAAAACATTTAATAAAGGACGAAAACGTATGAAAATGGATGAAAACGTAAGAAAACGGACGAATATGTATGAAAACGTAAAAACACGTATGAAAACGGACGAAAACGTACGAATAATGGATGAAAACGTAAGAAAACGAGCGGAAACATATGAAAACGGACAAAAATGCATGAAAACGGACAAAAACGTATGAAAACGGGCAAAAACGTATGAAAACGGACGAAAAATAAATGAAAATGTATGGAAACGGACGAAAACGTATGAAAACAGACGAAAACGTATGAAATGGAAGAAAAAAAATGCGAATTAAAAAAAATGTAAATAACGTGATTTAAAAAAACAAACAAACAAAAGAAAATGTGAATATAAAAAAATGTGAATTTAAAAAAAAGAAAAAAAAAAAAAAACTTGAAAAAAAAACGTGATTATATACAAAAAAACGTTAATTATAAAAAAAGATAAAAAAAAAACAAAAAAGAAAGAAAGAAAGACAAAAAAAATGTGAATAAAAAAAAGGGAAAATGACAAAAAAAATGCATCGAACTTGACACTTGTTGTCATTGTGTGTAGCCAACTATTTTTTTTTCATTGTAACACAAACCTTTTGAATTTTTGTCATTGTATGTAGCCAGTTAGGTGAATTTGTGTTATTGTATGTACCCAGTCAGGCTTAGCGTTACATCGTTAGTCCTTTTATATTAACGGTCGTTAGTAAATAACTTAAAATTTCGTTCTCTTACGTTTTTATTCGTTTTCATCCGTTATTATACGTTTTTGTCCGTTTTTTATACTTTTTCGTCCTCGTTGCTTTTTCCCGTTTTTTACGTTTTCGTCTGTTTTCTTACATTCTCGTCCGTTTTCTTACGTTTTCGTCCGCTTTTATACGTTTTCATTCGCTTTTATACGCTTTAGTCCGTTTTTATAAGTTTTCATCCGTTTTCATCTGTTTTTATACGTTTTCAATCGTTTTTCATCCGTTTTATATTTTTTCGTCCGTTTTTATACGTTTTCGTCAGTTTTTAAATATCTTCGTCGATTTTCTAACGTTTTCGTCTGTTTTTATATGTTTTCGTCTTTTTTTATCTATTTTATACGTTTTCGTCTTTTTTTTTAAGTTTTCATCTGTTTTCTTACACCTTCATCCATTTTTATACGTTTTTGTCCGTATTCTTAAGTTTTATACATTTTCGTCCGAAAAAGTAAGAAAATGAACGAAAAAGTAAGAAAACCAACGAAAGCGTATAAAAAAAGATGAAAATGTTAGAAAACAGACAAAAACTTTAAAAAAATAGACGAAAATATATAAAAACACTTGAAAACGTAAGAAAACGGATGAAAAACGTATAAATAAGGACTAACGATGTAAAAGTATAAAAAGCATTGGACCAAAATGTATAAAACGGATGAAAAAGTATAAAAACGGACGAAAACGTATAATAACGGATGAAAACGAATAAAAACGTAAGAGAACGAAATTTTAAGTTATTTACTAACGACCGTTAGTAAATAAGGACTAACGATGTAACGCTAAGCCTGACTGGGTACATACAATAACACAAATTCACCTAACTGGCTACATACAATGACAAAAATTCAAAAGGTTTGTGTTACAATGAAAAAAAAAAAATAGTTGACTACACACAATGACAACAAGTGTCAAGTTCGATGCATTTTTTTTTATCATTTTCCCAAAAAAAAAAAAACAAAAAGACAAGAAAAAAACATGAACTTAGGTTTATCTACTAAATCTTAGGTTAATCTCAACCATTAGATCAAACTAGATGGATTGTGAAGATTTGTCCCTTGGTAAGCATCAAAATTCTAAGCATTTGAAAATTCTAAATTTAAATAGTTAATTTCATGAAATAACAACAAACATTTCAAGTGTATTCAATTTAGTAGCTAAATTGTTCTTTTTGTATCGTTTAGGCTATTAATTTTTTAACCCGTGTGCTTTCATGTTTTTAAACACGGATTGTATAAATAATAATGTTACATGAAGAGACTGGATTTGATTCAGGAGTGAGATTTATTTTTTGTCTCAGGTTCTCAACATCTAGAGTGTCTCTCTTTGATGGTTGTAGCTTAAGCCTTCCATGTTTTTTGGGTAGTCGATTGTATAGTCAAAGATATTCATTTTGCTTGTAATTTTTTTTGAACGATGAATGCATTAAAAACATAAACTCTCTAGCAAGAAGCTATAAGAGAAATTACAATTTAGCCAAGAATTCCAACAATTGACTTTACGACCCTTACATTTAAGCCAAGAGAAAGAACAAATACGAATAGAATCGAAAAGGTCACTCTTCCTCATGAGATGAGAATTAAAAGAAACACTATTTCGATACCGCCATAGGACCCAGAAAGAAGCCGCGGTAATGACATACACACGGTCCTTAGAATCCTTTGAAGCTCTCCAATCATCAATCCAGTGTAACCATTCGAACCAAGAGGAAAAGGAAGGCATATTAATATTGGTCCACACTCGAATAAACGCCAAATGTTGCAAGCCGTATCACACCCAAAGAAAACATGGTCATTTTATTCCGCACCCATGTTACATGACGGACATGCAAGAGACATGATCTCTATCTCCCACAAAGATAGATTTAAACGATTCAGTAATCTATCCAATATAAGACGCCAAATGAAAACATTTACCTTTCGAGGTAAAAGCTTAGACCATCTTGTACCTGGGCTTAACGACGGAAGCATGCAATTGTCAATGTGAATTCTCGTGGCTTGAACAACATACCATCATCAGCAATGTTCCATAACCAAGAATGAGGACGACTGCTCAAAGAGACCTGCCCAGTTCCGAAACCATAACCTCTAAATCTGCTTCATTTCGACTTCCTAAACTTTTTCTATTCCAATTCAAAGCCCATGTATCATTGGATATCCGATCTCATATCACATAATTTGCATTAGAGTCTAAATGACATAATCTGATGAGTGGCTTTCTAGCATTTTTAATTTTTCTTACTTTTTAAAGGATCGATCTCTGATGATTTAACCTGTATCAAATTTCAAATTTAGAACTAAAGATGTTAAAATTCTTCAGGAAAATGGAAATTCTTTATTGACCTGCATCAACTAGTATACGATGATTTAGTCTGAATCAAGATATGCAAAGCCATAGGTCTAATTTTATGGTTGATTAGATTTCAACCCCTTATTTCATTTGTACTTCTAAGGTCTAAAGGGTACCTTTGGATAATCTTTTTTGAGTAGTTTAAAGGGCACCTTCGTTGAAAAGAAGTCGAAAGTGACACCGTTTTAGAACCTTTTTAGTTTCTCTTCTCAGCTCTCTAAAACATTAAAAACTCAAGAACACAATGTAAATGCTTGGTAAATCAATGAACTTTACATTTTAGATCGTTCATACAAAAACCAATACCAAAACATTCGAAATACCAAGTTCAAATTACAATCACAATAGAAGGGAAAAACATGGTCTTATTGTTTCGTTATAATAAAAACTGAAATCAGCATGCGTCATCCAACAACCAGCTGTTGCATTCCACTCAGTTATTGCTTACTGTTTTCTCAAGATGATGTGAACTCCACTGTCAGTGTCCACAATATCACTCATTTCACCAACTTTCAATGCGTATGTTGCATCCTCAAAGGATTTATGCATCTGTTTCCTTCCGAATTAGCCTGCATCAAAGTTAGGCAACAATTATCTATCAAAATTTCGGTTAACCAATATAATAGAGCATTATGAATGGTTGCTGAGAAGATGCAAGTGAAACTAATAGGATGCAACCATTACTGTATACAGATAACAAGAATAAAATCTAATAACAATATTCCTTTCACAAAAATCCAGACTCGTTACGCAAGTTAGAGTCCAACTATGCAAATTTCCAGCAATGTTAATCCAATAGTCATTGCATGACAAAAGATAAGACAAATGTTAAAAGTGTCTCATCATGTTACAAAATCGCTACACTAGAACCATATATCCTAAACCAAATCGCCGCATAGCAAGGATGTCCCAAGACCTATAATGTTAGTCTACTACAAGCTTGCATATCAAGTGTTATAAAATTGGATCACAGTAATCTTCTATGTATATCAATTTAGCCGTTGGTGTTTATTTCGATCTATTAACATTTCACCTATCCATCTAAACTTACCTGTAGCCATATTGATTCTGTTGTGACATGTTACGAAAATGAATTAAGGCTTCGCCCTCCATGTAATGTCTAACACATATTAAGCTCTTACCATTGCCGATTTGCCATCCATGTGACTAAAGATATGAGGCAACATAGCCTATATATCTAGTGAAGGTATTAAGAGACATAGCCACAACTTTGTCCTGCCAATGTACAATGCAATCAATCACAAGGTACTAATGAATCAAATGCGAGTCACCAGAATGATCTGAAATGGATAGATGTGTCGCACTCACGAGTCCCTCCAAAAAACTTCATCAATCAGACAAAGTTTGAGCCAAGTTCACCAAATCAAACTGTTGGCGTTTCGCAAAGGGTAACTTAGTCAGTCACACAAAGACTGCCTACTGATTTTATTTATAAAACTTCTATTATATGCTAAGAAAAATATATTTAACAAATAAAAAGCTTGAACTAAACTACTTGCAGTGTAGAATACTTAATTAACTTCATGGCATGTAATTCAAGAAACATTAAACGAGTTGCATTATTGGAAATATTTTCCTCGACAACAACGGGAACAAAAAAGGACGAAAATACGAGAGTAAACCTATATGAAATCAGCGATTAGATTCGTACCCCAAATAATATCTCCGAATCAAATTGCCTCGTCACTTAATAACACAATCTATACTTCAGCACTAATGGTGTAGATTAGAATGCTAGAAGTGAAATCTTCCTTGGTTATATACCATAGTGCATGATAATCATGCATGTCGAGAATGGTATTATGTTTTCAAAAATGTTTGTTGTGGGGGTTGATTATAAAACTAAAGAATCAAAACTTCTTCAACAACCATTTCCCAATTAAGAAACACAAAATGAGTTGCATTATCGACAACAACCAAACAAAAAGGAACATAAATACGATTGTTATCATCTGATTAAATTAGTGACATAATTTGTAAGTATAGATTGTTATCATCTGATTGAAATCAAATCAACATTGTATCTCATAATCCCACATAGGCTAAAGAAGTGAAATTTTCCTTGCTTATATATTACGGTATATAATGACCATACAAGTTGAGGATAATGTTATGTTTTCAAGCACTTAAGTCTTATGATGTTGATTATAAAGCAAAAAACGGCATAGGCATTAGGTGCCGGATAATTAATATAAATTCTACATCTTTTGCACTCACAAGTCATAATACTTTAATTAGTCATAATACTTAAGTCTTATGATGTTGATTATAAAACAAAAAACAGCATAGGCATTAGGTGCTGGATAATTAACATAAATTCTACATCTTTTGCACTCACGAGTCATAATACTTTAATTAGTCATAATACTTTCTAAAAATATTCAATTAGGCCGCTATATACAATATTTTTTATTTTTTTTTAATTTATTCACATCATTCTATTAATTAGTCTTCAAACAAAATTATCATCATATCATCGTTATCAAGTCCAATAGAACAATAAACATTTATCTATTGAAATTTCTTGGGCATATGTGAAGATAACATCAATATTAACTCAAAAAAAATAACAGTAACCATATTTCAAAGAACTCATTTCGTCTTTGGTGTTCATTCCGATCTTTAAATGTTTTATATATCTTAGAGCATTTACAGTGCTTCTACTTATTAAAACCTTTTTCATTTATGACAATCAACTTTCCGTTGACTTCTATTTTTCTAAAAGTCATTTTTACAATCCTTCTTCATTACACAAAATCTTTCCAAAAGCTTTTCCATGTTAAGTCTTCGTTTAATAGGGGGTGTAAAATAAAAATGGGCTTTTGCATATATATCCTTCCGGAAATGCAAAATTGCATATATATTCAAAGCATGCATAAAAACCATTGTATTATGTGCATAAAAAAACTTGTACAAAGGATATATATGCAATTATTCATTTTGAGAGGGATATATATGCATTTTTGCCAATAAAAGATTAAACATGTCTTCATTTAATGAAAATAGTATGTATCATTTTTGTCAAACACTTAACATGTAGGTGTGTACATTTTTTATTACATGACCATGGAACTAATTTGCATCCCACATAGATTAACGAAGGCAAATGTTTCTTGTTTATATATTATAGTAAATGAACTCCATGCAAAGAAAAGGAGGATAATTCGTTCCAAATGTTTACTTGCCAGTTGCCATAGAAGTTTTTTGTGTACCGTTTATCTTTACTACAATACTTGTTTTTTATACATTTAGCATCATAACTTTCCCACATGGCTTTTCTCTATCATTTCATTTCAACACCTTTACAACCCATTGGTTTTTACTTCTTATTGGTTTTTCTGAAAACAGGTTATTCGAGTCGCTCTCGGTTGCCTTCATTTCTTGCAAAGAATAACTGACAAGTTTGTCCTACTGATGTTCATTTCTATATTACAAGGTACCAACGGATGTGCGTCACCAGAATTATCTAAAACAGATAGATGTGTCAGTATACGTGTGTTCATCCTCACGAATCTTACTAAAAAAATCACTGAACTTCAAACAGGTCGAATCCAGTCCAATACACACATCCAACCATTTGACGTTTCGCAAAGGGAACTTAATCACTCTCAGAAAGATTTCCTACTTAGAGCATCCGCAATGGTAAAACTAGGAATAGCTTTTCACTATTTCAATAAGTCTTTTGAAAGACTTTTTATGCATTGCATTGATAGCTTTTTAATAGCTTTTTGAAAGACTTGATATACTTCAAGTCTTTCTTCAAAGTTGTATGTATTGAATGTGGTTTGCATTTAATGCATTAAATGCAATAAGTCATCAAAGACTTATTGCATTGTGGATGCTCTTATATGATATGGAAAGTATAATCAACATATAAGGCCGGAAGGCAAGAGAGGTGATCCCTTCACCTAGTTGGTAAAGTCACGAGTCCCCTTGGCCATCAACACAACTCACACGCGAGGTTAGGGTCCCGAGAAGAGTAAAGGTTAACCAATCACCTTAATTTTTTATAATTTTTTATTTGGTTTGTGAGTGTATGTAGGGTATTTAGTGGTGTATATTTTTATAAAGTGGGTATTTTAATGAAAAGTGAGTTTAAGGTGACCATGTCCATAAAAAGGTGATAGGGAGTGAGGGGAAGTGACAGGAAAGAGAAATCTGAGGTGACGCTGAGGTGTAAGGTGAAAATGTTTATATCTTGCCATCCAGGCTAAAGCACTTAAACTAAGCGACTTGCAGCATTGAATCTCTAATTAACTTCATGCATGAATTTCATAAAACAAAAAAATGGTTGCATTATCGCCAATTTTTCAAACAAAAAAGAACAAAAAATATGAGAGGACACCCAAATATAACTTCCCTGTCACTTAATAACTGTATTCGAACTTTGGCAGTAACTATAAGAGTTGCTTCAAACAACAAACACTCTATATTGAACATAAAACTGAACAAAAAAGAACGAAAATACTAGAGTTAACCCATATGGAACCAGTGATAAAATCTGTACTCTATAAAAGATCTGCGTCACAAAATTGTGTCGTCACTTAATAACATTACTTAAACTTTTTTCATTAAGAATCCGACTAGCTTTACGAGCTCTCTATGATGAACACATGAATGTTATAGACTAGAGTACTAGAATTACACAACACCACAAGTCGGCATGTAAGCATGTAGAATATTATGTGTTTGATAAAACCATTTCATATTTATATCCCACATAGATGAAAGAAGTGAAGTCTTTCTTGTTTATATACGATAGTGAATGAAGATTATGCATGTCAAGAATATTACTACGTTTTCAGCACACGTATTTGCAGATGTTGATTACAATAAAACTGAGAAATTCAAACTTCTTCAAACATTGTGAGCTGAAAATTTAATTAAATTCTTGATTTTTTAGTGGTATATATCTTTTCACAAAGTGTTCGTATTCCAAAGTCCAAACTTTTTATTTGTTTTCAAATTGGGTTTCTGATTCGACATTGCGAGCCGACTAATCACTGGACGACTACCCTTTTGGATAGCCCGGAGTTGGCGCAAGTGAAGCTCTGTGGTCAATGATGATTAAATTTTCTCCCCAGGATTCGAACCCACGACCTCTAGGCACTTTCGTATTAAAAGACTAAGCTCTCTGAGACTTTTTATTTATTTTCAAGTTTTTCAAAGAAGTTATGCAATTTCCCTTTCTATTTACATACATTGTCCATAAAACACTAATCATATGTTAGGATACCGGCCATATTGTAGGAAACATATGTCATGATTGGTGTTCGTTCCGGTCTTTAAATGTTTCGCCGATCCACCTGAACTTACCTAACACATACCGTATAATTCCATATTGGTTCGGCATGACATGTTATGAAAATGAGTTAAGGCGCATGTGGCTCTCCGTGTGATGTCTCAATTAAAATTGATCCTGATGACTATGGTGCAACTCTGATCTTTATGCTCTCTTGTTTGCTTACATTTCTAGTGAAGGTATCGTAGAGAAAACCGTGACAACTTTGTCCTGCTAAATAAGTATGGGTACCATGTAGGGGTGCTCATCGGTCTAAAACCGGACCGGACCGACGAAAACCGGACCGGACCGAGACCGAATCCGGCAAAAACTCCGGACCGAGACCGAGACCGAATGAGGTCGGTCCGGTCCGGTCCGGTCCGGTCGGTTTTGTCGGTCGGTCCGGTCCACAAGGCTAAATTTCGGGTTTTCGTCGGTTTTGGGTCCGGACCGGACCGGACCGGACCGAGACCGAATCCGGCAAAAATCCTAGACCGAGACCGGACCGCCGGTCCATCGGTCCGGTCGGTTTCGGTCCGGTCCGGTCGGTTTTGTCGGTCGGTCCGGTCCGTCCGGTCCGTTTGAGCAGCCCTAGTACCATGTACTATACAACTCACTCGATTACAAGGTACTAAGAAAGGTGAGACCCCATGGTGGGTGCGTTTGTGAAAATGATAAGAAGATAGCAAATTGAGAAAAATAGTTCACAATAGCATTTAACTCATTTCTAAAGTTTTTGTCTTGCTGTAAAAATTTTATGTTAAACAGATGTAGGGAGATATATATCTTGGGATGGAGTATAGTTCATTTGGTAAGTTTATCGCCCTACGACCTAAAGGTTTGTGGTTCGATTTCCAAAGGACGCATACTCCATTTTTTATATTTACAATCTTTTTCTTTGTGTTGCTAACAACTCACCACTTTTTTATTTTGGTATATTTTAAAATAAACAATCAAGAAAAAAATATAATAAGTAAAAAGAAAAAAAAAAACTGTTGACGTCACTATATATAGTGGAGTCCTGCTAGAAAACTAACCGAAACTCACACAGGTCGAGTCCGGTTTACTTACCTAAATATTGATATTTCGCAAAGGGAACTTAAATACTCACGCAAATATTTTTTCTACTTATATGATACGGAAAGTATATTTAACATATGAAACGCGTAAATTAAACTACTTGCAGCATTGCATTTCTAATTAACTTCATGCCATGAAATTCATGAAACACAAAATGAGTTACATTATCGCCACTCTTTCAAACAAAAAAAAACGAAAAATATGAGATTAAACCCGTTTGAAATCTGTGATAAAATTTGAGGATCTCTGATCCGAATCCAATTGCGTTGTGTAACCACCGGTAAATTTCACCTTGTATTAAACTAATATAATATTCTAATAAAAGAATATTTATCTATTTTCTACGTCAATTTTTTTTTTAAGATAAAGCGTTATCAGTTCGTCGGATTAAGAAAAACCAACTAATGTGACATAAATTTTCATAAGATAAAATGACTATTTTACCTTTTGACATTTGACTATTTGACTTTTACCGTAACATAAAAGACAATACTGTAACCGATGGCTAACCTATAACTTCCCGAGTTAATTAATTCAAGCTGATTCGAATTAATACTCACTAAACGTTTTTATTCACCCATGTTTATTTAACGAGAGATTATATTTGCTTTTCTTGCGTACCGACATCACATTTGTAATAGTGTAAGTTCAATAATCATTATTCGGAATAAATAGTATCGTTTTTATTTTATTTTTATAAAAACGATCACAAAAATGTATTTTATTCATTATTAATTAAAAACATTAAATCATGGTACCGTGTTTACACTTTAGCTCAACGGGACACGGGTAATAATAATGCAACCGCCCTATCTACCTTATATAAAAAAGAAAAGAAAAGAAGAATATCAGATACTTATCTCTTCTTTCTCTCATCACCGCCTCTCCCTCCTCCTCCCTCTCTCTAGAACCGCCTCACCACTCCTGCTACCATTCGACCATCTCCAACCACCATCATCATCATCAAGGTCAAGGGATCATGTTTATGGGTTTAGTTGTGAGTTTGTTCATGTGCCGCCACCACAACCATCATCACAGCGGCGCCACCATCATCATCGCCACCTCCCTTCCCTCCTTACTCCTTAGTTCTTTGGTATGGTTAATCTTGACCTTGGTTCTTATTACCCTTATTTAAAAACCAAGCATAAAACAAGTTCTAAAATGATTTGTTATGTTTTCGTGGATGAACAAGGGATCAAAAACGTTTTCATTAATTCGTGTGGTATAATCATTGGTAAAGAGGTGTTTGTTTGATTGAATTGAGCCTCGGGTCGGATGTAAACCTGTGTAGGGTTTCGAGTCAGCCAACCCGTTTGGGTTCAGGATGACCCGTATGGTCATTGTAGTTATAAATTGCTTATGGTTAAGTTCTTTTAGACTAGCTTATGAAATCATGTGATAAGCTATTAAATTGTTTGATTGTTCAGTGTTTATGCAAGGTTAGGAAAAACACCACAGGTATGTGGGTTATTATTGATGTCGAGCCAATGAAATACCCAAGAGGGGTGTTCGCTGCTCTCGGTACAGCCACCAGCCCACCATGTGTGCGTTTTGCTTGGCTGCTTCGACCCACACCACGACCCATCATAGAGTGCGTTTGGTATTAATTGTTTTAGTTAAAAGTCACACCACGAAAGTGTGCTTGTTTGTTCTTCTTCTTATTCGAACCAGGGGAGGCACCAGAGGGTGCTTTGGTTCGTGTGTTTCGGCCAACACAGCAGCCCCATAGGGTTGTGTTTGGTTTAGTCTCGACTCGACCACGACACCCCAAGAGTATTTGTGTTCAGTCTTGGTTGCAAACAGAAAGATGAGAGGGTGTAAGTCACGACCCATATAGGCTCACGGGTTCGATTTATTTGCTTGCAAATTGACTTGTTATGCGTATAGCCGTATATACATGTAAGTAGATTTGGTTTAAACTTTAGTTTTGATCAATTGTATGAGGCACTATGGTGACTGATTCTAGGCATGAGTTTGTTTGTGGTCATGTGTCGTACGAGTCAAGAGTAACCACGAGATGGTGTTGGTTGCATGTCATACGTTTAGTCCACCCAAGGGAAACCACTAAAGTGGTGTGGTTTGGTTCGTTTGTATCTAGGAATCTATATGGAGTCGAGAATGTTTAATTGTATAATGGTTTAACAAAAATAATAAATATGTTGTAGTTTGATTTAGTTAAGTGGTGCTTGTGTGCCTCGACTCTAGACACCAAAGTGTCGGGAGATCTTGGCTTGCCTTGTCCAGTCTTGACTATACATCAAATGCCAAGGGCATTGGTAAGTTGCATATGTCTAAATGTTTGCGCTTGTGTTTTGGATTCGGTCCAATATATAAATTTATAAATTTAAACCTGATATAAATTATTAATGGGCTGATACAATTAAATACGTTGGACCGACTTATACAACTTAACGGACTAACATATTATGACGAGCTATATATATATCCATTGGACAATTTGACACATATTGGACTACTGGACTTACGTTGAACTTACTTTGACTACTTATTGGACTTGGACATATTAAACGTAACGAGTTAATATTATTTGGACTATATAATTGGACATTCTTTTGGACACGTTGGATCATTATTCTCGTGATAGATTTGAGATATTGGACTTAAGATATCGGGCAATCGCCTATTGGACTATTAACGAACTATAAAACTGATAACCAATAAATATAAATTAAACTTCTAAGGACTAGTTATTAATTAAACTTAACTAATCTGTTTATATATCTCACTTAAATACTATTGATCCTTACATGTTTATTTTCCTTTCATACGTGTACTATATATTTTATACTTTGATATGTGTTTTGAGTCTAGATCTTCAAACCACCACACGAATGATAATACTAAACTTTTCTTACAATTTATGACAATAAACTCTTATAATTATCAATACGAGTATTCCACGAAAACTAAAACATATCATCTCTTGAAAACTTATTTACTTTACGATACGTATTCTGAGATAATCCATATACTATTAGGTTGTGCCAATGATGTACCGTTATGTCGGTACTCTTGTATCGTTGTACGTTACTACATTGTGATACTACTGTGATACTTTTCTCGATGCCAGTCGTGTTAGTTGTGATTCTTATATTTCTTCGGACTAAGGTGAGTTTCACAGCCCCGTTTTACTCTTTTACTCGTTTTGGGGTGAAAAGCATGCTATGATTTATTAAAACTAAATTGGTTGTGCATTCATGAAATTATGGATTTACTGAACGGATTCAATTTACTGAGCTATGCTCTGCTATACTGTGCAAACTGGTATGTATGCTTATGTTTGGCGCCTATATATATATATGTACGACTGTAAAGTCCCCTGGTACTACACTACTTATTAACTCCTTCCCACTGTACGGGACGAGCCGTTGATGTCTATGGATAGCGCTATTTAGGGGTAGAGCCTCCCCTCACTCTACTAACCGGAGTGCATAGAATCAGTTCTTTCATGCTAGGTTAGAGCATGTTGTGTGTAGGGGCAGTTCGGCTGAATCGGCTTAAGTAGTGGAACCTTTATGCCATGAACGCGCTGCATACATAATGGACCCTTTGAAACTTTGACAACCAATTGATTTTCCTGTTGAGGAAACTACTTGTGTACTAAAAACCTGTGAACTCACCAACCTTTGTGTTGACACTTTTAGCATGTATTTTCAGGATGGCGTTAGCTAAACCTTGGAGGCGCTTGGGCATTGGCATAACATGGTCATAGAAGACTCTGATGTACATTTGGGGACCACTTTAATTCTTTTATGGGCCTACATTCTATAATATATATTTCGAAATATGTAAACATAAATCTTTACGAAATACGATTTCTCAAGTTAAACTGTAGTTCTATACATTGTGTTGTGGTACCAATCGAGTAATACCCCGGTAACACTTACTTCCGCTGCAAACCATTTTCATTATTTTTGGGGTGTTACAGATTGGTATCAGAGCCTCGGTTATAGAGAACTGTGTATTTTTGAAACCTAGACTATAACTACTTTTATGAAAACTTAACCCTATGACCGATACATGCCTGCCTGCCAAGTTGATGCCTCGATTTTGACTTGTTGAAGTCATACTCGATAAGATATATGTTCTGTTTCACTTAATCTCACTGTGAACTATGATTGCTTTCTCATACGTATGTTTACGTACTACAGCGCTACGCCTTATCCCTCACATAAATGGAATGCTCGTTTTACGTTTCGTAACAACTAAAAGTACAGGACATAATACTAGTGTAACTGAGCCGAGTATTTCAAAGTTCTTGTGAATATAGATTGATCACCTATATTCATCAGGGAGAAGGCATAGACTGATCACCTATGTCCAACCCTGTGGCGAACTTTGCAATGCTGGGGATGGTTATTTTGGTTTTGGGGAAAACAAAATGATTTTGTATGTGTAAACGAGCATGGACATGATAAAATTTTAACTTTACACACAACACACTGGCATCACAATACTTATTCATAGTGATATTTTTTCCACTTTTACGGAACATCTTTCATCGCCGCTTGGTCATGTTACGACTATGAATCACTTTTGGAATTAATGAAAACGTTTAATCGTGCTTTACGTTGGGTCGAGTTAGACCCGATTGGTCACCATTTGAATTCGAGTTGTGTATCTCGATACGCTTGATATCGTAATAAGTTCATTGAACTTACTGGAGTGTTTTGGAATTAATAGTGACTATGTTTGACTTTGGATTATTTGGTATTGAGATTTTGGGTCTCGTTGCGGATTTGGATTTGCCACTTTATTTTAGCCTTGCTTTGATTGTGGTTTTGTTACGGACCCCCTACCCCAAGCCTTGTCTTGGAACGATTGTTGTTTACTTTTCCAAATCGATGTCGTTCACTCGATATTATTCAATTGACGTTATCCACTCGATGTTGTTAATCTTTCTGAACCGATAATGTTCTATCGACGTTGTTTCATCATCAGTACTCGACTAAGGTTATACCTTACTCTTTATTGATGTAGTACCTCACGTACTATTGGTGTTGTACCCTATGCTCCATTGATGTATTCCTATCGATGTCATTTTATCGACGCCGTTTTATTGATGTCGTTTTATCCATATTATCCTACTATGTTGTTTTATCAATAATATCCTGCCGATGTTGTTTTATCGATGCTATCTTATCGATAAGTACCTTACACTAAATCGGTGTGTGATCCTCTATCGTAACCATTGGGAACTATTGACGCTTACTTGTATTTGGAGCTTGACTTGATCTCGACTTGTAGTCGGATTTTTTTTGACACTATGATTTTGAACTCGAACGTTGTATAATTCTTCGTTAAGTACCAAGCCAGCCAACTAATTACTAGTAGTAACTAACTCTCTCCTCCGGAGTTGTACCCTGAACTTGCTAACCTCTTCCTTTAACATAGGTTCTATGCCTAACAGAGATGATGCACATTATTAAAACATAACTTATGAAATATTAGATCACTATTTCTGGTACGTTGCAACACCATGTCATCTCCAACCCGTCCCATTATCATTCTCTCAAACGTTGAGATAAAAGTTGTCTCATCACTCACTGCTGTAATAATGTCTCCTCTATCCCAAAACTCGTACTCAATTGATGAGTCGAAATACATCCTTGCCGTTCTAGGAACGACACATCACGACACCTACGAAGGGAAACCCTCATTTAACCTAAATAACGAGTGAACTACCAAACTTCTAACAATGTAGAAACATACCATGAGTTAACCTGTAACTCGAGCTACTATTTGTGGGAACAGATACATAATCCTCTAATTATCCCTAGAGAATACCAACAGTTTGCTCAACTACTTCCCTTTATAAAATAATAAACTGTGTCGTTTCCTAACGCACAAATTGTAATCGATCATCTTGTCAACTATTTCGCGGTCAATCTACCAAATGTTATACTACTTCATCACTGAATCAAAATTTCGACCCTACCTGTATTTTATGAACAACGAGTTTTCCTCAAATCGTCCTACAAATTTTTTTGTACAAATCACTTCACGGACTAATATATTGTAATAAACCGATTCACTATTGTGCTTCTATTTCATTAGACAACGAGTACTTTTACTAACATTTTGTAAATTAAGTTACAATTATCCTACAAGTATACCACAACCTTATGAACAAGCGTTGAAACTGAATCACAAAATGAACTAAAAATATTTCTACTATTGGACAATTAATTGTTTTCTTATCTACTATATGAATTATTTACAAATCATTTCACGAGTTATATTATAACCTGAATTGTTGTCTTATCAAAACATTACAAAATTTAATTACGATTTCACTATTATCCTATAAATAATAAATCGTTTTCTATTATCCTATAAGCTATTTAAAAAAAAAAAAATAAAAAAAAAAAAAAAAAAAAAAAAAAAAAAATAATTCTTACCAAGTGTTGCTTCGATATTGAATTACCAACTAAGATTTACCACTAATTTGCAAATAATAAAATATCTTCCTCACTGCTCTACAAATGGTTTTCCAGTCTGTTTTATAAGTTATACTGCAGTTACGTTATAAACTATTTAATCCCTTGAAAAGCTTTAAAGGATAACCAATACCTCCTTTTGTAACTGAACCAAACATTTGAAGTAAATCAAACACCTTGTTTTGAAATAATAAATAATAAAAATATTAATGGGAAATGCTAAGGAACAAACTGATTCATCATTTACAAGAAGCTGAGGTGTTGGAATTATTTGAAATTGAGAAACAGCTTTTGAATTCACATGTAAACCTCCAACTTGGAACCGATTCCATGTTGTCACTTAAAAACTTTATTTAACAAATTTTCATCACAAAAGCTGAAGTTCAGAAACTTCTGTACGTTCATTTAAGTTCTCTCCCAAAATTTTAACAAGTCGAGACTCTTTGTTTTAGAGCAATCAAATACGAGAGGACTGTGACACCATGCTAGTTATTATAGGATAAACTACCAATGATCATAACCCTAACAAATGGACTCTAACTTTAGGCGTCTAGAATTTTTTTGGAATCATACATACTCAACTACATTTTCTTTTATGACGCTTTGCCTTCAAGGACCTTAATTTAAGAGTTTCATTTGCCTCAACGATAAAACTTGTGATGACATTCTCTGAAGATACTTGTTCTTACGAAATTAGAAATTTCTGGTCAAACCTTAGCAAACTTTCTTATGCTAAGAAAACATCAAAACGCCGACTTTTGCGAAAATGTCTTATTACATCATGTCTGAAAACCTATCTTAACGATATTTCTTTCGAGATCATGAACATCTTACCAAATATCCGTCTCAGGCAAAGATACACACATAACTTACAATTCACAATACTACCAACTCTTGAAAACAACGGTTATAAGTCGTGATAATAATATCTTTGACAACAAGGTTCCAAAATCACCTTCATTTCTTGCACCTCACTCTGAGGGCAGTACTTCTTGATTATAACTTCTTCAACTTAGTCCAAACAATCTTATGAGTATTCTCAATACTAATACATTGAGCAACAACATGTTACCGTGACAAAGCATCATTCAGAAGTATGCTTGCGGCATGTTTGACTTTGCATTCTTCATCATAGTTGATGATTAGAAATATTGACTCTGTGCACTTAAACTAACGAGCCAAACCACCCGCTCTTTCCGTGAGTTTGAAATTGTTGAGCTTGTAGCTCCAGAACTTCTTGTAAGAGCAACCTTTAACCACTGATATAACATTTATGCATGTGGTGCCTTCAACTGGCCCTGCAACATTACTCTCAAGTTGCGTTAGTCCTTCAATTATCTATATTTTATACTATCCCTTAGAATATACCAACTTGAAGCTTGATATTAATCATCACTTTTGCTCACTAAAAAAAAAAAAAAAAAAAAAAAAAAAAAAAAACCTCCTAATTTCACTGGGAATATGAGATCAGAATTCATCACAAACACCTACTTTTTCCCAGACGTCTTAACATCAGACCTTTCAAAATCTTCATTTGAATTGGATCGATAGCTTACAAATTCGAGCTACCACCCGAATTTAGCAGTGTACACGACGTCATTCAGTGTACAATCAGAAGAAGTGTCATACTGATGAGGCACTCATTATTTCTATGGAAAAGATCCAAATTAATGAACGTCTGAACTCTATCGAAGAACCTATTGAGAAATCAAACAACTTAGGCAAGTCGCATTTCTATTGTCAAAGTTCAATGGAACTCGAGAAGAGTTCCTAAATTCACATGGGAACGTGAAAACGAACTCAAACACACCGTCAGCAGAAAACACTCACTGAACTTCGGGACGAAGTTCCCATAAGGAGGTGAGACTGTAACCACCGGTAAATTTCACCTTGTATTAAACTAATATAATATTCTAATAAAAGAATATTTATCTATTTTCTACGTCAATTTTTTTTTTAAGATAAAGCGTTATCAGTTCGTCGGATTAAGAAAAACCAACTAATGTGACATAAATTTTCATAAGATAAAATGACTATTTTACCTTTTGACATTTGACTATTTGACTTTTACCGTAACATAAAAGACAATACTGTAACCGATGGCTAACCTATAACTTCCCGAGTTAATTAATTCAAGCTGATTCGAATTAATACTCACTAAACGTTTTTATTCACCCATGTTTATTTAACGAGAGATTATATTTGCTTTTCTTGCGTACCGACATCACATTTGTAATAGTGTAAGTTCAATAATCATTATTCGGAATAAATAGTATCGTTTTTATTTTATTTTTATAAAAACGATCACAAAAATGTATTTTATTCATTATTAATTAAAAACATTAAATCATGGTACCGTGTTTACACTTTAGCTCAACGGGACACGGGTAATAATAATGCAACCGCCCTATCTACCTTATATAAAAAAGAAAAGAAAAGAAGAATATCAGATACTTATCTCTTCTTTCTCTCATCACCGCCTCTCCCTCCTCCTCCCTCTCTCTAGAACCGCCTCACCACTCCTGCTACCATTCGACCATCTCCAACCACCATCATCATCATCAAGGTCAAGGGATCATGTTTATGGGTTTAGTTGTGAGTTTGTTCATGTGCCGCCACCACAACCATCATCACAGCGGCGCCACCATCATCATCGCCACCTCCCTTCCCTCCTTACTCCTTAGTTCTTTGGTATGGTTAATCTTGACCTTGGTTCTTATTACCCTTATTTAAAAACCAAGCATAAAACAAGTTCTAAAATGATTTGTTATGTTTTCGTGGATGAACAAGGGATCAAAAACGTTTTCATTAATTCGTGTGGTATAATCATTGGTAAAGAGGTGTTTGTTTGATTGAATTGAGCCTCGGGTCGGATGTAAACCTGTGTAGGGTTTCGAGTCAGCCAACCCGTTTGGGTTCAGGATGACCCGTATGGTCATTGTAGTTATAAATTGCTTATGGTTAAGTTCTTTTAGACTAGCTTATGAAATCATGTGATAAGCTATTAAATTGTTTGATTGTTCAGTGTTTATGCAAGGTTAGGAAAAACACCACAGGTATGTGGGTTATTATTGATGTCGAGCCAATGAAATACCCAAGAGGGGTGTTCGCTGCTCTCGGTACAGCCACCAGCCCACCATGTGTGCGTTTTGCTTGGCTGCTTCGACCCACACCACGACCCATCATAGAGTGCGTTTGGTATTAATTGTTTTAGTTAAAAGTCACACCACGAAAGTGTGCTTGTTTGTTCTTCTTCTTATTCGAACCAGGGGAGGCACCAGAGGGTGCTTTGGTTCGTGTGTTTCGGCCAACACAGCAGCCCCATAGGGTTGTGTTTGGTTTAGTCTCGACTCGACCACGACACCCCAAGAGTATTTGTGTTCAGTCTTGGTTGCAAACAGAAAGATGAGAGGGTGTAAGTCACGACCCATATAGGCTCACGGGTTCGATTTATTTGCTTGCAAATTGACTTGTTATGCGTATAGCCGTATATACATGTAAGTAGATTTGGTTTAAACTTTAGTTTTGATCAATTGTATGAGGCACTATGGTGACTGATTCTAGGCATGAGTTTGTTTGTGGTCATGTGTCGTACGAGTCAAGAGTAACCACGAGATGGTGTTGGTTGCATGTCATACGTTTAGTCCACCCAAGGGAAACCACTAAAGTGGTGTGGTTTGGTTCGTTTGTATCTAGGAATCTATATGGAGTCGAGAATGTTTAATTGTATAATGGTTTAACAAAAATAATAAATATGTTGTAGTTTGATTTAGTTAAGTGGTGCTTGTGTGCCTCGACTCTAGACACCAAAGTGTCGGGAGATCTTGGCTTGCCTTGTCCAGTCTTGACTATACATCAAATGCCAAGGGCATTGGTAAGTTGCATATGTCTAAATGTTTGCGCTTGTGTTTTGGATTCGGTCCAATATATAAATTTATAAATTTAAACCTGATATAAATTATTAATGGGCTGATACAATTAAATACGTTGGACCGACTTATACAACTTAACGGACTAACATATTATGACGAGCTATATATATATCCATTGGACAATTTGACACATATTGGACTACTGGACTTACGTTGAACTTACTTTGACTACTTATTGGACTTGGACATATTAAACGTAACGAGTTAATATTATTTGGACTATATAATTGGACATTCTTTTGGACACGTTGGATCATTATTCTCGTGATAGATTTGAGATATTGGACTTAAGATATCGGGCAATCGCCTATTGGACTATTAACGAACTATAAAACTGATAACCAATAAATATAAATTAAACTTCTAAGGACTAGTTATTAATTAAACTTAACTAATCTGTTTATATATCTCACTTAAATACTATTGATCCTTACATGTTTATTTTCCTTTCATACGTGTACTATATATTTTATACTTTGATATGTGTTTTGAGTCTAGATCTTCAAACCACCACACGAATGATAATACTAAACTTTTCTTACAATTTATGACAATAAACTCTTATAATTATCAATACGAGTATTCCATGAAAACTAAAACATATCATCTCTTGAAAACTTATTTACTTTACGATACGTATTCTGAGATAATCCATATACTATTAGGTTGTGCCAATGATGTACCGTTATGTCGGTACTCTTGTATCGTTGTACGTTACTACATTGTGATACTACTGTGATACTTTTCTCGATGCCAGTCGTGTTAGTTGTGATTCTTATATTTCTTCGGACTAAGGTGAGTTTCACAGCCCCGTTTTACTCTTTTACTCGTTTTGGGGTGAAAAGCATGCTATGATTTATTAAAACTAAATTGGTTGTGCATTCATGAAATTATGGATTTACTGAACGGATTCAATTTACTGAGCTATGCTCTGCTATACTGTGCAAACTGGTATGTATGCTTATGTTTGGCGCCTATATATATATATGTACGACTGTAAAGTCCCCTGGTACTACACTACTTATTAACTCCTTCCCACTGTACGGGACGAGCCGTTGATGTCTATGGATAGCGCTATTTAGGGGTAGAGCCTCCCCTCACTCTACTAACCGGAGTGCATAGAATCAGTTCTTTCATGCTAGGTTAGAGCATGTTGTGTGTAGGGGCAGTTCGGCTGAATCGGCTTAAGTAGTGGAACCTTTATGCCATGAACGCGCTGCATACATAATGGACCCTTTGAAACTTTGACAACCAATTGATTTTCCTGTTGAGGAAACTACTTGTGTACTAAAAACCTGTGAACTCACCAACCTTTGTGTTGACACTTTTAGCATGTATTTTCAGGATGGCGTTAGCTAAACCTTGGAGGCGCTTGGGCATTGGCATAACATGGTCATAGAAGACTCTGATGTACATTTGGGGACCACTTTAATTCTTTTATGGGCCTACATTCTATAATATATATTTCGAAATATGTAAACATAAATCTTTACGAAATACGATTTCTCAAGTTAAACTGTAGTTCTATACATTGTGTTGTGGTACCAATCGAGTAATACCCCGGTAACACTTACTTCCGCTGCAAACCATTTTCATTATTTTTGGGGTGTTACACGTTGTCACTTGATAACAGTATTCAAACTTTTTGCTAATATGTCTAAAGATTAGTTCAACCTTATATATCCCACATAAGTGAAAGAAATGAAATATTCTTTGGTTATATACCACATTGTAGGATAACAATTTGTGTTGAGAATGATATCATGTTTTCGGTTACATGAAGCAATTGGAGTTTATTATATTTGGCAAAAAATTAAACTCAAAGTGTAGCATGTAGCGGGAAGCTAATATTAAAGTCTTGACTTTTTAAATATCTGATGTAACTTAACATATACTTTTTCTATTATTTATCGTCACTTAAAAGAAGTGGTACTCCAAACTTTTTATTTACAAAGATTGTTCATGTGTTTATGCAACTAAATATTTACTAATAATCTTCTATCTATATTACATTATAATGTATTTAGGACTTCTTATAAATGGAAGTCTTAAAAATATAAGCCTATACATGTTACTATAATTAATAATTCATATATCTATATCTATACTACATTATAATGTATTTATGACTTCTTATAAAAGAAAGTCTTAAAAATGTAAGCCTACACATGTTACTATAATTAGTAATTCATATAATTAAGAAAAGAAGCATAATGTACAACACTTTAATGCACATAATTTTCAGACGTACAAGACAAGAAGCATAGCTTAAACCACTTTAATGCACATATTAAAAAAACAAAACACCACATTAATGCTATTTAATATAGTCAATTAAACAAAATTCCTACATTAAATGTCACCAATACAAATAATATTATACAAATAATATTGAAGCCCGAACGGGCGCAGGCCAAACGGGCTCGAGCCCGAACGGGCACGGGTTAAACGAAAATCCGTACATTTATTGTAAAAAAGAACATAATAAACTAAAATACATGATTCACTTGAAAATTTTATTTCAGGGTACCTGCCGCGGCAACGCGCGGGTACCCTGCATTAAATGTCACTAATACAAATAATAAAGCACATTATACAAATATTAAAGCCCGAATGGGCAACGGGCAAAATGGGCTTGAGCCCGAACAGGCACGGGCTCGAGCCCGAACAAGCCCGAACGGGCAACGGGCAAAATGGGCTTGAGCCCGAACAGGCACGGGCTCGAGCTCGAACAAGCGCGGGCCAAACAGGCTCGAGCCTGAAAGGGCATGGGCCAACGGGTTCGAGCGCGAACGAGCACGGGCTAAATGAAATTCTTGATATCCGAAAATT
Source organism: Chrysanthemum seticuspe (assembly GCA_019973895.1). Lineage (NCBI taxonomy): Eukaryota > Viridiplantae > Streptophyta > Magnoliopsida > Asterales > Asteraceae > Chrysanthemum > Chrysanthemum seticuspe. The sequence goes on from BPTQ01000001.1 coordinate 299,709,027, forward strand.
TATTGTTAAAAAGAACATAATAAACTAAAATACATGAATCACCGAAAAATTTTATTTCAAGATACCCGCTGTCGCAACGCACGAAAAACCTGCTAGTGTATATCCATTAGCCGTTGGTGTTTATATCGATCTCTAAACGTTGTACCTATCCTTCTCAACTTACCTATGACCATATTGATCTATTGTGACATGTTATGAAAATGAATTAAGACTTGGTCACTTGGCCCTCCATGTAACGTCTCTTTGGAGCACATATGAGTTTTGTCCTTTAAGCCCTTACCATTGGCATGTTTTCGGTTACATGAAGCAATTAGAGTTTATTATACTTGGACACTAATATTAAAGTCTTAACTTTTTAAATAATCTGATGTAACTTAACACATACTTTTTCTATTATTTATCGTCACCTAAAAGAAGTGGTACTCCAAACTTTTTATTTACAAAGATTGTCCATATGTTTGTGTAACTAAATATTTAGTAAGCATCTATGTATATCCATTAGCCGTTGGTGTTTATATCGATCTCTAAACGTTCCACCTATCCTTCTCAACTTACCTATGACCATATTGATCTATTGTGACATGTTATGAAAATGAATTAAGACTTGGTCACTTGGCCCTCCATGTAACGTCTCTTTGGAGCACATATGAGTTTTGTCCTTTAAGCCCTTACCATTGGCATTTATGTGACTAAAGATATGAGGCAGAGTCAAAGTTTTGTCCTACCAATGTACAACGCTATCAATCACAAGGTAATAAAGAACTCGAGTCACCACATTATCCTAAATGGATAGACATGTCGCACTCACAAGGTACTTGTTAGGAATTAGAAATTCCCGGTAGTAAAGAGTCGGTCACCTCAAGTATATGCAATCGTTAGAAAGCTCGTAGTCGTAGTTCTTTTAAGTTAAGTAGTAATTTAGTTAAGTAACACCGTGGAGGACGGACGGGTCTTTACCCACTGTATGCCTGATCCACAGCCCGATGTGTGGCGATTTATGTAAGACTATAAATACTCTCTACCTTCCAAGGTAGAGAGTTGGAGCTCATAATAATATCTTTCACTTTCTCTCACTAAGTTCCCTAAACCTCTAACTTTCTCTCTCTAGAATTCCATCTATATGCTACTTTGTGTTATGGTTTGATGTGTATGTGAAAAGTTATATCTTACAATTGGTATCAAGAGCCATGGTTAGATCACATCTTGCACATCTTTGGATTTCTAGTGGTTTTTAGGTGGTTTTTGAGTTTGAAAAAGTTTAGTGGTTTTTGCATCATTTGGTTGATTTCTTGTGTTAAAGTTTGAATTTTGTTAGTACTTTCTTGTTTAGAATCATCACAAGTGTTTAGGTTTTCATTTGGATAGCTTGAATCATCTTGGTTGGGTTGTTTTTGGATTGAAAAGTGAAGTTTATATGGTTTTTCATGCTAGCGACTTAGTTCACGGATAACCTTCTTCATAGCGACTTGCTTCACAAAATTGTAGCGAGTTACAGTTTTAAACCTAGAAAGTTAGATCTAGCGAGTTAAAGTACAAGTAGTGGACTCTCCACTACGAGTAGCGACTTGGTGGTAGCGACTTGGTCTGTAGCGAGTTGCTCTTTAGCGACTTGTATTTCTAGCGACTTGGGTAGCGAATTACTGCCAAAATTTTGCTAGCGACTTGAGGGGTAGCGAGTTACTACTTAGAGACTTGCTTTGTGTCTAGCGACTTGGGACTCTAGCGACTTAGTTGGCTAGCGAATTAAGTGTTAGCGACTTAGTGCATTAATTCTTAGCGACTTAGTGCATTAATTTCTAGCGACTTAGTGTATTATCTTCTAGCGACTTGAGTGATTGTTTACGGTTTTCTCTTGATTTAGTAAAATCCCGTGAAAGAATCTATTTCCCGGTTTAATCATAGAGTTATAAAATCCCGTATAATCTGTTAACATGTCTACCAACGTCCCTAATGTCATCTCCACTGTTGCCGAGGATGTACAAGCAGCTGGCTCAGATACTCGTCCACCCATGCTTGACAGAACTGACTACGATTCTTGGGCTCAACGAATCAGATTGTATTGCCTTGGAAAGGAAAATGGTGTCAATATTCTCAAATCCATTGATGAAGGACCATATCGAGTTGAGACGACTAGAGACATACTTGATACTAATGAAGATGGTACTCCTGTTTACGGAATGGACAGACCTAAGATGTATGATGAGCTTGATGATAAGGAGAAAAAGAGATTCGATGCTGATATCAGGGCTTCAAACATTGTTCTTCAAGGTCTTCCTAAAGACATCTACAAGCTGATCAATCATAACACTGATGCAAAGGCAGTTTGGGATAATGTTAAGATGCTTCTCTCAGGTTCAGAATTAACTATGGAAGACAGAGAATCCCAACTCTATGACGAATTTGAGCACTTCAAAATGAAACCAGATGAGAGTGTCTATGAGTACTATGTGAGATTTCATAAGTTAGTGAATGACATGAGGAACATCAAGATGACTATGCCTAACATTCAGTTGAACTCAAAATTTGTAAACAATATGAATCCCGAATGGCACAAGTTTGTCACCTCTGTGAAACTCACTAAAGGATTGAAGGATACAAACTATGAGCAACTCTATGCCTTCCTCCTTCAGAATGAGAGACATGCCATGTTTGAAAAGAGGATTCTTGATCAGTTCAAAGGTCAGGGAGAAACAAGGTCTACAAATGATTCAACTGCCTTCTTTACAGATGATGGGACTTCCACCAATGCTTCTCAAGTTGCACCCATGAATGATGATAATCACAAACCCATTTCTGATCCAAGGTTCAAGCAACCTGATGCAAATGCTGTCATGGAACATTTCATCACTCAACTAACACTCATGGTTAAAGAGAACAGGACACTTTCACCTCACACCAACAAACTCCACACCTGCAATAAGATCCGAACCGCCTCCAATCTTCACAACCATGCTTTGATAAGAGATGGAAAAATTATGGGGCAACCAGTTCTGGAAAGACAGTATGATCAGAGAAGAGGTGGAGCTGGGAGAGGTTATTTTGGCAACCAGAACAGAGGAAGAAATGGTAACCAAGGTCAAGCTAAGCCAATCAAATGCTATAACTGTGGTGGTGAAGGACACATTGCAAGGAACTGCACATCTCCAAAGCGTCCTCAGAATGCTGATTACTTCAGAGATAAGATGTTGCTGGCACAAGCTCAAGACAATGGTGCTGCGTTGGATGAAGAGGAATTGCTGTTTCTTGCTGAGGGCAATGCCAAGACCTATGATGCAGATGTGGATGAGCAGCCTATTCAGGAGATAGGTCACAATCATCAGAACGCCTTTCAAGTCGCTGACTGTGATGCATACGACTCTGATGTAGATGATGGACCTACTGCACACACAATCTTTATGGCTAGCATCTCTCCAATGGTTTCTCCCAAGATCTCTTCTTCACCACAAGCTGGCCCATCCAAGGACAAACTCATCTCAGAGGTATTAAAACTATACGATGATGCTGATGTGCAACAGATGCATGACAAAGTACAATCAACTGAAACTATTGAATCAAACGTTGAAAATATGGGTAATAACAATATTGTCCCATACGATCAATACGTGAAACAAAGTGAAAGTGAAGTTGTACCAAGTGATGCATCTTCTGCAGTCAACAATGACTATGTCTTTGATGAATACACTGCATGTGCTCCTGATGATTCCATAATTTCTGAACTAAATGCCTATAAGGAACGTGTTGCTATTTATGAACAACGTGCAAAATTTGAGTTGACCACTCGTGAGCAGGAAATGGATGTCCAAGTAAGTACAGTAATTAGAAAAAGTAAGTTTAGAGAAGAAGTATTGAAACAAGAATTAAATTCCTTGCAAGAAAAACTTTCTAAAACAGCTAAACAAAAACAAGAACTTTAAGAAAATGTGAAAATGCTTAAGCAAGAATTTAATGCAAAGGAATCAAAACTCTTGAGAGATTTTTCTAATCTGACAACTTTGAAAAACAAACTTGAAAACAAGTTGTACATACAAGGAAACACCATTCAGACTGCTCACATGGTCACCAAACATCGAGTCTTAAGCGATAAGCATAACATTCCCCTTGTTGAGGAACCAAATCCAGAAGTAATTAAAAAGGCTAGAAATGCTCATAAGGTGCTTTATGATGGTGATGAAATCCTTAAGCCTAGACAGAAACCTAGTTGCGTTGAGTGCACTGAGGAAGATAAGAAATCAAATGAAATCACTAGGGAAAAGATGAATAAGAAACAAAATGATCCCAAATGCAAAGAGAAAAACATGATTATCACTCCACATGATTACAAGAAGGAAAACTGGATTTCCTTGAACAAGTTTAAGCCTCAGACTTTGTTGACTCCCGAACAAGCCTTCTGGAAAAAGGATTTAGATAAGCAGAAAGCGGAAAATATTGTTGAAACAAACCCTCCCCTTAGGAAAATGCCTAGAGCGACTGTGTATCCTCCTAATACACCAATGCATCTTGTACCTAGAACAATTGCCACTAAAAGCAAGACATTAATTAGCCAATACGTTATATTTCAACTATTTGTTGATTTTGAGAAAACTTGCAAGAAAAGGATCACACCCACATGTATAACTGAAGGAGAAAGGGGTTTTGAACAAATGAAAGAATGTTATTTAACTGAGGTCATGCCCTTCTTTAAACTTCTAAAAGATCACTTTGAGAGTCTTAAAAAGGGGATAGAAACTGATATTAAAGGAATGGAAAAGGAATTTGATGCAGTGGTTGTTGAAGTTAGTGACTACGAGCGTGCACTGAAATATAATGAGATTGAGAGAAAGAACCTGCATACATTAAATGAGAATCTTATTACTGAATGTGTTGCTCAAGATGTGTTTTTCACTGCTTCAAATTGCTCTATTAATGCTTCCAAATTTCATGAATTATCTGTGGCCCTGAAAGTCTCCCATGATCGTGTCATTGAGCTTGAAAAAACTAATTCTAAACTAAATGAGAAAATTGAACTGGATGATCACGACAATTTCGTTAAACATTTTTCTAAACTAGAAGTTGAGCATTTTAATTTACAACTAAAATATCAACATCTTAAAGAAAATGTCAAAACTTCAAATGTCAAGACATCTTCAGATGCTCCAGAGTTTGATGCAGTTTTTCAAATTAACAAACGTGATGAACAGATTCAAGCTTAGTGCAACACGATCAGAAAGTTGAAAGCCCAAATCTCTCAATTAAAGGGTCAAACGAACAATATGACAGGCTCCCAAATGCCTCCTTCTTTAGATTCTCAGAATTCTCAAACGTTTCATCTTCAAAACCTAGTAAATGCTTTACAAAAGGAAAACGAAAGTTTTCTAGAAGAAAATGAAAAGGTTAAACGTCACTTCAATGAGTTGTTTGAATCAATTAAAGTCACTCGTAACAAAAACAACGAACAAATAACTTCATTGCAAAAGGAAATTGAGAATCTGAAGAATCAGGTAAAAGGGAAAATGCCAATGATCAATGGGGAGAATGTTGTATCAAAGGTTCACTCTTGTAATAAATATGCTTTATCTGTGACATATGTCCCTCCTCATCTAAGGAACAACAAACTTGCCATTCAAACATATTTCTCATCCCTTAAGGATTGCATAGAATGCCTGCGTGAGATTGTTGAAGAGATAAGCTAGAGAAACCTCATGATAATGCAATTGGACATGCATGCTTATATGCCAAACGATCTCAAGAAATCTTAGAATGCTTGATCACAATATGCCCAAAGTCTTTAGGTGAGAGAGTTAATCCTTTGATTCCATGCTCAATGCCTAATGCCAAGTATGATATGCACTCGATTCCCAATGTTTTGAATGTGAACCGTAGTGTGCCGTTAAAGGGGTCAGATTCTAGATCTGTCAATGCTAAGAAAGAGAACTCAAGCGTGCCTTCTAGGAGTACAAATCTCAGTACCTCTAGTTTTAAGAGTGTGAACCGTAGTACACCTGCATGTAGTTCAGATCCCAGCACATCTAAACAGGTGGTGCAAAGAGTAGTAAAACAAACTAATGTTCCCATTCCCTCTACAGGAGTAATCAGTGACATTAAAGGGAGCAGGTCAAAGTCTCAAGACAATACAAGGAATGATAGGACCTCGCAAGCTAAGAATGTGCACTGGAAAAGAGTAGAAGAACAATCTAGGAACTTTAAGCTTGAATTGAATAAAATGAATCGTGTTGATTCTAGTATTAGCCATAGGCATACTGTAATTAATTCGAATTCTGATACTATTTGCAAACCTTGTACTGATGACTGCTTGAATTCTATTTCTAATCATGAATGTGGTGTCAATGTTTTGCCTAATGATGTTAATTGTCCAGTTAATATTGTTAATGCTAAAATTCATGCTAAAAAGGCTAAAAGGCAAAAGCGAAAGAAAGTTAGAAAACAATGGAAACCCACAGGAAGAACATTCAGCAGAATAGGTTTTTATTGGATACCTGTTGGTCATAAGACCAATCAGATAATGCCCACTAGAAAATGGATGCCTACTGGTAGAACTATTCCCTTAAGAAGTGGTCACACTGTAAACAGGGCTAATACAGACACTAGTATTGCATCTATTCACAATGATTCCATTACCTCACTGTCTGATATGAATGCTTCTATTTCTGATGTGGGTGTTCCAACTGTTGCTACTAACCATATGGAACCCATTCTTGCATGGGGATCCCAATTATCCAGTTATCCATTCTTGTCTGTGTTCAACTGCAGATCGTTCAAATCGTTCTGTGGTACCTGGACTCAGGCTGTTCCAAGCATATGACTGGAGACCGGTCACGGCTCATGAACTTCGTGAGCAAATTCATTGGGACTGTTAGATTTGGTAATGATCATTTCGGTGCTATTATGGGTTATGGAGATTATGTTGTTGGTGATAGTGTCATCTCCAGAGTGTATTATGTAGAAGGTTTAGGTCATAATCTGTTCTCTGTTGGTCAATTCTGTGATTCTGATCTAGAAGTAGCCTTCAGAAAACATATCTGCTTTGTTAGAGATCTCAATGGTAAGGAACTGTTGAAAGGAACTCGTGGCTCAAACCTTTACACCATCTCTATCGATGACATGATGAGAGCCTCTCCAATCTGCTTGTTATCTAAGGCTTCAAAAACAAAGTCATGGTTATGGCATCGTCGTCTCAATCACTTGAACTTCGGCACCATTAACGATCTTTCCAGAAAGGACTTAGTTGTAGGTTTACCTAGACTAAAGTATGAAAAGGATCATCTTTGTTCAGCATGTCAATTGGGAAAAAGCAAGAAGTATGCCCATAAACCCAAACCTACTAACTCTGTCACAGAAGTTCTTCATATGATTCATATGGATTTATGTGGACCAATGAGGGTGCAGAATATCTTTGGGAAGAAATATGTGTTAGTTGTGGTTGATGATTACTCTAGATTCACCTGGGTCAAGTTCTTAAGGACAAAGGATGAAACTCCTGATATCATCATCAAGCTCATCAAACAGCTGCAGGTACGACTAAACAAAACTGTCAGAATTATCAGAACATACAATGGAACTGAGTTTGTCAACAAACAACTTAGTGAATTCTATGAAAGCATTGGAATCAGCCATCAAAGAAGTGTTCCACGAACCCCTCAACAGAACGGTGTAGTTGAAAGACGAAATCGTACTCTTGTTGAAGCCGCTAGAACAATGCTGATCTACTCAAAGGTTCCAATGTTTCTCTGGGCTGAAGCAATTGCCACTGCATGCTATACACAAAATCGTTCCCTGATTCACACTGTTCATGGAAAAACTCCATATGAACTTGTCCACAACAGAAAACCTAATCTATCTTTCCTTCGTGTGTTTGGTGCATTGTGCTATCCAACTAATGAGGGTCAAGACTTAGGCAAACTTAGGGCCAAAGCTGAAATTGGAGTATTTGTAGGATATGCATCAAACAAAAAGGGATACCGAATCTACAACAAAAGAACCCAAAATATCATGGAAACAATTCACGTTACGTTTGATGAGCTGACCGGTCAGATGGCTCCTGGACACTCCAGCTCAGGACCCGCACTTCAAAACAGTCCCATTGGTTCATCCCTTGTTCCAAACTCCTCTCAAGAAACTCCATATGTACCTCCATCTGAAGATGATGTAAAGAAATTGTTTGATCCTATGTTTGATGAACTGTATGATTCAATTACTAATGAGGTGCTGATCCCTACAACAGAGGTTGCTCATATTCCAGTGAATGAAGTCAATCCTTCAGTCTCAATATCTTTAAGTCAAGAAGCACCTGCTGCTGATCCTTCAGTCTCATCAACAAATCATCATTCTTCAAATGTACATCATGGAAATGTTTCTGGCATCAATGATGAAGTTAATCCCTTTGCTACTCCTGAAGATGCTCCATTTGAAAACATATTTGCTACTCCTGAATCATCATCAGAACCATCTTCTTCAGGAGACATCGACTCAGCTACCTCAGTTCCTCAACAAATGCCACATGAACACCTCAGAAAATGGACTCACGATCATCCATTAGACAACATCATTGGAAATCCCTCTCGTCCTGCATCAACCCGGAAACAACTTGCAACCGATGCCTTATGGTGTTTCTTCAACTCCGTACTATCTAAGATCGAACCAAAAGATGTTAAAACCGCCATGAATGAAGACAGCTGGTTCAATGCTATGCAAGATGAAATTCATGAGTTTGATCGTCTTGATGTATGGGAGTTAGTACCTGCTCCAGACTGTGCTATGATTATAGCTCTAAAATGGATCTTCAAAGTAAAACTTGATGAGCATGGTGATGTGTTGAAGAACAAAGCTCGATTAGTTGCTAAAGGATATCGTCAAGAGGAGGGTATAGACTTTGAAGAATCTTTTGCTCCAGTTGCTCGAATCGAGGCAATCAGAATCTTTCTGGCTAATGCTGCTAGTAAGAACATGGTAGTTTATCAGATGGATGTAAAGACGGCATTTCTAAACGGAGATCTTAAAGAAGCCGTCTACGTCAGCCAACCTGAAGGATTTGTGAATCAAGAGCATCCTACTCACGTTTATCGTTTGAAGAAGGCTTTTTACGGTTTAAAGCAAGCTCCAAGGGCATGGTATGATACACTGTCAAAGTTTCTTCTATCAACCGGATTCATCAAAGGAGCAGTTGATCCTACATTGTTCACCAGGAAGTCAGGCAAACATTTGATTCATGTTCAAATTTATGTTGATGATATTATTTTTGCCTCGACTGACCCAATGGAATGTGATCGTTTTTCAAATGAAATGAGTTCAAAGTTTCAAATGTCAATGATGGGACAAATGTCATTTTTCCTGGGATTACAAATTTCACAAAGTCCCGGAGGCATTTTCATAAATCAATCTAAATATGCAACAGAGATTTTAAAGAAATTTGGATTTGATTCAAGTGACCCTGTTGACACCCCCATGATTGACCGAACCAAACTAGATGAGGACCTCTCAGGGATCATGATTGACCAAACGAAATATCGGAGTATGATTGGATCCCTGATGTATCTCACTGCTAGTAGACCAGACATCTTGTTCGCTGTTTGCATGTGTGCTAGATACCAGGCTAAGCCTACTAAAAAGCACCTTGAAACAGTTAAACGGGTCTTTCGGTATCTCCAAGGAACCATCAATATGGGACTATGGTACCCGAAGGACACCGGTATGTCACTAACGGCCTATGCAGATGCTGATCATGCAGGTTGTCAAGATACACGTCGAAGTACGTCAGGAGGTGCTCAGTTTTTGGGTGATAAGCTTGTGAGCTGGTCTTCAAAGAAGCAAATGAGTACTTCTATTTCCTCTACAGAGGCTGAATACATAGCCATGTCATCTTGTTGCGCTCAAATCTTATGGATGAGATCTCAATTATCTGACTATGGCTATGAATTCAACAAAATCCCTCTGTATTGTGATAATAAAAGTGCTATTGCTCTCTCATGCAACAACGTTCAACACTCAAGAGCAAAGCATATCGACATTCGACATCATTTCATCAGGGAACAAGTAGAAAAAGGTGTGGTGGAACTATATTTTGTGAGGTCTGAATATCAGTTAGCAGACATCTTCACCAAAGCTCTTCCAAGAGAACGTTTTGAGTTTATTCTTCCACGACTTGGTTTGAAAAGCCTTCAACCAGAAACTCTCAAACGTCTTCAGGAGGAAGACGAGGAGTAAAGGTATATCTTCATCTATCTCATGTATATATTTATTTGAAAAACAAAATACAAAATTATAAAACCTTCAAAAATCAAATAGAAAAATATAAAATTTTCAAAATCCATAAAAATTTGAAAAATTCGAAAAATCTTCAAAAAAAATATTGTCATTTTTGTCAAGTTTCTTCCGGTTCGATAATATCTACGGTCTTTGTGCTGTCATTCAAAGAATGACACGGGACTTTAGATGTTGTTCGAATTCTTTTAAAAAAAAAAAAAAAAAAAAAAATCAAAAAATCAAAAAATCAAAAAATATTTTTGGGAGAAAGAGAAATGGTTTATTGTCATTTTCAGGCAATAACCCGGTTTTAAAAGAAAGAACAGAGCCATGTTTTATCATGTTTTCAAAATTCCATGCTCTGATTCTATAAACATTTATCTACTGAAAACTAAATGCTTTGAAAAATAACTTGATCTCTATTTTTGATAATCATCAGGACTTATATGTCAAAATATTTATCTCTCAATCAACAACCTATGTCATTGATTGAGGGGGAGAATGATTTCAATTAAATTAAAAAGTTATTTGGCATTAAAATTGTTTTCAAAAGATATAAATGCATGTTTTATCAATGGAGTGTAAAGTCTTAAAATCCGATCCTTATCAGTTCAAACGCTTTCACAATCAAGTCACAATTCTCCTTAAAAAGCTTTCAAAATCAATTTAAATCAATAAGAGATCACAAATCTCAAATGATTTGATAATTGTGATCGGGGGAGAATGTGTGATTTAAATTGGATTTAAACTGATAATTAGGTAAATGGTTTTATAAGGATGTACATGCTATCCTGCCCACATGTGACAAACGATTTCAAATTTTCCATGCACATGTTAAGGGGGAGCATCTATCTTAAACCTTTGATTTGAAACGTGATCATTCATCCCAATGTGCAGGTTCCCTCTAGTATGTGCAAAACTCTTTTCAAACCTCGAGGCACATATTGAGGGGGAGCAAACTTATGGAAACCTCATCCTTCCCGGAAATGCTATATCTACTTGATTTGATGTAGGAAGCGATGTTGATATCTTTTAGAAAATGGTAATCAAAGAAGTTAATTCTTTCTCTTGCCTCCGTGTGCAAAACATTTTCAAATACTTGATGCACATGTTGAGGGGGAGTTCTCGTTCTAAAAATATCAAAAACAATTCAGGTACAAAATGCTTTGATAATATATCACAAGTATCTGAATTGATTTTAAAATGGTTTTCAATTGGATCCAATGGCAGACGAACAATTCCAAATTGACCGACCAACTTTACTTCATGTACGGTGATATAAGGATGATAAGGTTAGGTATGTGTTCCCATGATCCGCCAGAACCGGAGGGATCTACCCAGGGACAATCCACTAGTTAGTGTAGAAGTCCTTTGGTATGATGATAAAAGGAGAAAAATGAGATATGGGAAGAGTGCGGACTAAGACTGAGCTAGTACTGGAATAAACCCAACAAGGTTCTAGCTATGAAGTCTCGGTAAGCACTGAAGGGGTTGAAGAATTAAAAAGAATTGAATGAGAAAAGGGTGAAAACAAATAGCCCTCCATTTATTCAACCTTAGGGCAGAAACCGGGTTCACTTCATATGCTACTGATGGTAACATCGGTATTGAAGACAAGACGTCATGGACCCAGTGACGCACTGCACTTTAACTTTCCAAACCACTCAAGTTCCTCTTAAAAGGGCTTGTTTCATTCTCACGGGGAACCGACATTATCTATCGACTTTCTCTTAGAGATGGTTGATATTGAAGAAGGAGACCCTCTCCCTAGTCTCCGTCATAGGATCCAAATATGCACAAATTGAGTCTAGAGCCACGAGATCATCAATAAATCTCATTAGGACACTTTCAATGAAGACTCTCTGTTTCACACAATATGGAAAGAGAGATTATATCTTGAGTCCTACGCATTATCCTTGTGGTATTGCCAGAACATCTGAGTGATGTGTTTACATATTCACAATGAAGATGGAAAGCCTTCTGGAGCCAACATCAAACAAGCTCCTGGTAGGTGGCATGTGAGATCTATTATATAGATCAACCATGTGACAACTGAACAGAAACAATGGGGCGATTCAATCTCTTGAATCAAACCTGGTTCAGGTTATGGATTGGCGGATACCTTTGAAAAACCGGTCTTTGTGCTTAAAAACTCTTTTCTTTAGCACATCGACTGTGTACTCATTTTTCAAACCAAAAGGTATTTTTATGATTGATAATTGATTTTCAATAAAACCTTCGTTGTATTGCAAAAACAATTTCTATTGAGCAATACACGATTGTTTTTCAAATCTCTTTTTATCAATCAGTGGACTTAAAATTCGCTGGTTCACTCACTCCGTGTTGTCTTCTTTGAGATGTTCCGGTTTGAGAACAGCTAGAACAGCTGCGAAACCCTGTCAAGGAGATTCTTAGGAATCCTACCTGATCACAGGCAGTACTTGTACTGATCAACGGGGAACCGTGGGCCGTGTACCTCAATTCAACGAAAGTGATCAAAGACACTTTCGTGCGATTTATTGCTAACTGTTGTATGCAGGTACACCCGACGTTTGCAGCTGATCAGAATGGAGCGGTCAATCCATAGCCGCATGCTCACTTAACACATTCAACTCAAAGAAATCATGATTAGTGCATCTATGACTCTGATATTTTCACACCAAGCTTCTGCTACGCTGCTGCCAATATCATGATTCAACAAAAGCTTCCGCTACTCTGATGAGAAGATTTCATGATCCAGAATGTGAGCATGTCGGTCCTAAAGTCACTACATCACATAATACCAACACCACAAAGGATGTGTCAGAGATTGTTGATAGCTGATGATCTCAAAAGATGGCTCAAAATTATTATCACGTGGATCAGTAAAAGACCTCCACTTGAAGTAACCAAACATGCAATGTGAAGAATCAATGACTACGAGCTTAGGAGCAAAGGACTACATCAAGAATACAAGATCAATTGTTAATGTAATATCTATTTGTATTCTATGTAATTTTGGTACATGATTGAGGTGACCTCCCTTAGGGGGAGATTGTTAGGAATTAGAAATTCCCGGTAGTAAAGAGTCGGTCACCTCAAGTATATGCAATCGTTAGAAAGCTCGTAGTCGTAGTTCTTTTAAGTTAAGTAGTAATTTAGTTAAGTAACACCGTGGAGGACGGACGGGTCTTTACCCACTGTATGCCTGATCCACAGCCCGATGTGTGGCGATTTATGTAAGACTATAAATACTCTCTACCTTCCAAGGTAGAGAGTTGGAGCTCATAATAATATCTTTCACTTTCTCTCACTAAGTTCCCTAAACCTCTAACTTTCTCTCTCTAGAATTCCATCTATATGCTACTTTGTGTTATGGTTTGATGTGTATGTGAAAAGTTATATCTTACAGTACTAACGAACGCGGGTGGCCTATTCCAAACTAATGACGTTTCACATAGGGTTACTTCATCAGCAACATAAAAATTACCTATTGATGCTACACCAACTAATTTCTTTATATAAAAAAATTGTTATAATGATATGTAAGTGTATTTAACAGATATAGTGCTTGCATCATGCTACTTGCATAGCATAAGTGCATAACACTACAATAGTCATCGAAACATAGGAAGTATACGCTTATATATTATCATAAACTACATCAAATTTTAACTACAAAGGACAAACAATTAGATCGAGTGAGTTTCTCGAGCTATTTAGACACACAAAAACTGCTTTACATTACCAACTTCATGGCATGTAAATTAAGAAACACAAAACGAGATGCATTACGGAAGACAACAACTAACCAAAAAGAACGAAAATAAGATAGTAAACCCAAATTAGATTAGTAAGATAACTTGTACTACATAAATGATCTCTATTTAAACTTTGGCATTAACTATCGAAGTAGCTTTAAAATACAAACACTCGTAATGAAAAGATAACTCGTACGTATAAATTATTATCATATGATTAAAATCAATTCAACCTTACATCCCACACATTCCCACATAGGCTAAAGAAGTGAAATCTTCCTTAGTTGTATATATACCACATCATATAAGAACCATACATGTTGAGAATATTGTATGTTTTCAAAACATAGTTGATTATGGAGTTGAGCATAAAACAAAAAACTTCATACTCGCTTACGTCTTGAGAATTAACATAAACTCTACTGCTTTTAATATACGTTCTAACTTAGAAAAAGTCGCGTGGTCCTAACTATGTATTTACAATTCTTTTTAATATACGTTCTAACTTAGAAAAAGTCACATGGTCCTAACTATGTATTTACAACGATTGTTCATATGGATAGTGGCAAGAAATTAGTAATGTTTGAAAAACATTTTGTTGGGTAAACAATGCCCTCATTTTAAAAAGTTGAAAAGCTGTAAACGTGTATAGCATTTAAAAAAACACTTTATCGGCTCAAATTTAAAAAATTGTCATTTAAACTTGTTTTCTAAAAGATATTACAAGGATTACATATTACTAAAATAAGAATTTTCTAACTTTAAAAAACAGCATGCATGCATTACTCTATGGTTCCATTCCTTGCAGACTTCTATCGTAATGTTCTTTTTTTTTTCTTTTTTCTTTTTTTAAATAGGTAAAGTGTTTCTATCTATTCATTTTCGAAACACTTCACATTAGTTGTTTTTAAATAATGTAAAAAACCAAAACACCACACCGTCTTATATTTTTATTTGCTTTCTTATTTTTATGTGTCTCAAACTAGTTTTACAAATGGGTATAAATGAGAGTTAAGTGTGGTTTCATAGGGGACTATGATGTTTAGTTGGCGTAAGCCCATGTTTAGTTTATTGTGTATCAAAAAAATAGGGTCCATGTTTAGCCGAATAATATTTGCAATTGTTTTATGTTAAATAGATGTAGTAAGAGAAAATTCATGTATGGAGAGTTGTCCATTTGGTAAGTGGAGTGTATTCTAACTCAGATGGATCATTCAATAAATCATGTTTTTGTATCTTTTCATTTCCATTAGATATCATTTGAGTTGTTTTTATTAAATATACAAGTTGGTGAATAATTTTGAGTTGTGTTGTTGTTCGTTTTCTCTATTATTTGGCTATTCCTTGTGTGATTCATTTTCACGAGTGTACGATCCCACCGTATATTTATCGCACAATACAATAGTTATATAGGCTTGCCATTTCTATTCAAATTTTCATTTACACCACAAATAAATTGTTGTGTACTCTATAACCGTTTTTAATCTCTATAATAAACAAACAAATGGTGTACAAAAATGCAAGAGTCAACATGTAGGTGTGTACATTTTTTAATAAAGACAATCGAACTTTGCATCCCACATAGATTAAAGAGGGGAAATCTTTATTGTTTATATTCTCTAGTGAATGAGCAACACTCGTATCAATAACAATACTAGGTTTTCAGGTTCATGGTTGCCGAAAGAGTTGATTGTAAAATGTAAGTAACTAAAACTCGGCGGTCAACTTGAATCCGGAAATAAGTATAAGTTCTTGACTTTTTATGTTCACCTTGCAGATTTATTGATGACTATTTGTTTGTTTTTGGATTTAAGATCTTTTTATGTTCACCTTGCAGATTTATAGATGACTATTTGTTTGTTTTTGGATTTAAGATCATTTGAGGATAAAAGATTCTTTACATATCAAGGGATCAATCTCCACCACACATTTTTATTTGATCTAATTGATGAGATTAATCCCAACAATTTAAAAAACCCACTTTCATCATTTTTCTTCAAATATTAATATATTTCAAACCGTTAATCGTTAAGCGAAAACAAATATATCATTGCGATGAGCATTTAATTATCTTTCTATAGATATGCACTTTGATATACTTTCGACAATTTTTTTTTTCGTATTTTTCACCTTTTTTTAAGTTTTTTTTACGTTACTGAAATTTGTATTAAAAAATCATATATGATAAAGCACTAATTAGTGTTAAATCATATATGATATGTAATATCACATGTGATATTAGTGTAAAATCACATGTGAAAATCACATATGATATACATATGATATCACATATGATATTACATATCATATATGATTTAACACTGATATCACATTTGATATTCAATTTAATGTTTTATCATATATGATTTTTTTCATGCAAATTTCAGTAATGTAAAAAAACGAAAAAAAAGACGAAAAAAAGGTGAAAAAAAGGTGAAAAAAACGAGTTTTTTTTCTTTTTCGAAAGTATATCAAAGTGCCCGTTTATAGAAAGATAATTAAATGCTCGACGCGACGGTGTAAATGTTTTTGCTTAACGATTAACGGTTTAAGAGATATTAGTATAAGTTAAATATAGAGTAAATTACACCGTTCGTCCTTGTGGTTTGCGTTGACCGCAGGGTTTCGTCCTTTGACCAAAAAAGTTGCACCGTTCGTCCTTAAGTGTGCAAACGTTATGCACCGTTCGTCCCTCCATCCAACTGGGCCCACTAACGGTCGTTAAGTCTTGTTAACCTGAGGGTATAATCGTCATTTCAACACCATAAGGACGAACGGTGCAAGGACGAATGGTGTAGGTATCGAAATTAGGTTTTCTTGATCTGAAGTCTAACAATATTTCTGGTTCAATCCCTCCTGAATTGGGGAATCTTTTCGATCTAAATTCTCTATATATGGTCAATAACTCATTAACTGGATCTATCCCAAAAACTTTTGTCAATCTCAAGAAGCTAACAGTCTTGTCTCTATGGAAGAATCAGTTGAGCGGATCAATACCAAAAGAAATAGGTCATTTGATGTCACTCACATGCATCGATCTACAATATAATGATCTAAATGGTCAGATACCTTCATCCCTAGGTAATCTCAAATCCCTTAATTATCTTCGTCTTTACTCAAACAAACTTTCTGGTCCCATTCCACAAGAGTTAGGAAGCTTGATGTCTCTTACTACCCTAGAATTAAACAACAATCGACTCAATGGTTCCATTCCGAGTTCATTCGGTAACCTACAATACTTGAAATTTTTGTATCTAAACGACAATGAGTTTATAGGTCCTATTCCACATGAATTAGGAAAACTGAAGTTGGTAAATTTTTGTATCAATCATAATATCACAAACTAAGTTGTTATGTCCTTAAAGAAAAGACTCGGCGCACTCATAACTTTTTTTTTTCTTTCCGAAAAGTGTGATGTCTATAGCTTCGGGGTTCTAGTGTTAGAAGTCATCAAAGGTGAGCATCCAGGTGATATAGTAACTTCTCTAACATCCTCATCAACCAACAAGGTTGACCTTAAAGATTTAGTTGATCATCGTCTACCAGTTCCACTCCTGGAAATCAAAGAAGTTGTGACATCAATCTTGGTTCTAGCGATAAGATGTGTGAATTCAGACCCCGAGATAAGGCCTACAATGTATGATGTTTCACAGAAACTGAAAGTTTAGATTCAGGGAGAGTATGGGGGATTTATTGCGCGTGTGGCATGAAAATAGAACCACGAGGTCTTGATCTATCGATTAGTATAGGCGGTGTAGGTTGTAGACGTCGCCGGAAGTTGGCCGGATTCCGGCAGCGGCGCCGGAACCCTAGGGTTTGGTGGCCGGAAATTATAGAGAGAGAGAGGAGAGGGTGAGGTGTGTGTTTTTATAGAGAGAGAAAGTATGTAGCAAAAATGAGGAGGTGTGTGTGTGTTGGGGTATATATACACCGTTCGTCCTTGCACCGTTCGTCCTTATGGTGTTGAAATGACGAATATGCTCTCATGGATTAAGTGACTTAACTGACGTTAGTGGGAATTTGTGGGCCCCAGTGGACGGAGGGACGAACGGTGCATAACGTTTTCACACTTAGGGACGAACGGTGCAACTTTTTTGGTCAAAGGACGAAACCCTGCGGTCAACGCAAACCACAAGGACGAACGGTGTAATTTACTCTTAAATATATGTAGGAAGATATGAGTCATGTGTTACGAGGTAGTGTGCTAGTAAACGACGTTTAACTTGCTCGTAATGTTCATGGTTCCGTTCCTTGCACTCTAGCCCGTGCCTTTTTTATTAACTGAATTATATTTTGAGAAAAGTACTAAAATAGGACAAAATCTTTTTTGAGGTCCTCATTAGGGTCATTTTTTAAGCCAATCTCCAAAATGGTCATGAGCAACTACTCAACTCCGCAACTCCACCCATTACTCGACACGTGTCAAACCTTTTATAATAAAAATATGTGTGATTTGATATTTTGTCTTATAACAACTTTTCACCAATCTTTGTCATCATCATATTTGTTTTCCAGATTCCGGCAAGGCTATATTCCGGCCAAACTTATTTTTTTCCGTTATATGTATTACCAGTAGTATTAATTAAAATATGTTGTTAATGTTAAAACCTCAAATGACCAACTGAAAAAAGTTGACATGTTTAGAGTCAAAGTCAGGGATAGAAGTACAAAACAAATGTCCAAATTGATTAAATACAGTTTCTATGATATCAATGCTCACATGGCTTTTGTCACCCCACTATCCAAAGAAGGTTATAGAAAATGTCTGCCCAATTCGCTATATGTTAGGAAAACGCATCATTTCAAAAGGTGTAAGTTTTTTATCTATACCTATAAACGGACTCTTCTTTTTCTTCAAGTCATCATCAATACTTGACTTAGTAGTTTCACCATTAGCTTTTGTGCACATGATCAAGTGGGTATTTCTTTCCAAAAACAGAAAACAAAATAAATTTCGATCATCTTTTGAAAACCATTAATAGAATCTTAACACCCAACTTGATATTCATTTTTTTAAAGATCCAAACTCAAAACCCATCATGGATCAAGAAAAAAAACATAAAATAAAACCTTACCCGATTCTTCGAGATTGTATTTTTCGAGGTTTTAAAGTCATCTATGCAAGCTGTATTTCTTGGTGATGATTTTTTGTATTTTTTCCGGCGACATGGTGGTCGGAGCAGACAAAGTCGAGGAAACAGATTTTGAATAAATTTCTTTGCATAAATTTCTTTGCGTGCAGGTTGGCCGGAAATTGGTTGGATATTTAAAGAATCAAATGTGTAAAAGAGTGTGTGCGTGTGTGTTAGAAAGATTGGTGAAAAGTTAGGTGGGGAATACATATAACGGAAAAAAATAAGTTTGGCCGGAATATAGCCTTGCCGGAATCTGGAAAACAAATATGATGATGACAAAGATTGGTGAAAAGTTGTTAGGTGGGGAAGATGATTGCAAGAAAAGAGAGAAAATATAAAAGTCATGGCTATTTTGGACTTTTTACTATTTTTATAATAAGACAAAATATCAAATCACACATATTTTTATTATAAAAGGTTTGACACGTGTCGAGTAATGGGTGAAGTTGCGGAGTTGAGTAGTTGCTCATGACCATTTTGGAGATTGGCTTAAAAAATGACCATAATGAGGATCTCGAAAAAGATTTTGTCCTATTTTAGTACTTTTCTCTTATATTTTTCCATCTTTTTGTTTTCATTTCTGAAAAGAAAACCTCATTTGAGTTGTTCTAACTAATAAATGTACGAAACTAAAAAATATCACCGTCTTATTTTATTCTTTTCTACCTATTTACTTTGATGCAATTAAAAATAGGTAAATAGTTGTCTACTTAAACTTTAGACTTATAAAATAAATTAAAATATAAAAATACTAATATTGGTATGTATAAAACTTTTTATTCTATGAAATATATAAAACGCATGTTATTCAAGAAACACAAACGAGTTGCATCGTTGGCAATATTTTCCTCTCGACTAAAAGCGGAACATAACAAAAAAAAATGTGAGTAAACCCATATGAAATCATTGATTAGATTTGTACTCCATAAAATATGTACAAATCAAATTGCGTCGTCACTTAATGACATAATTTAAACTTTGCTATTAATGCGTAGATTAGAATGCCAGAAATGCACGAGTTGGCATGTAAGCATCTACAATATTATGTGTTTGATAAAACCATTTGAAGAATATATCAATATGTACAAACTACGAGGGTGTAACTTGTAAATAGTTTTAATTGTTTGTTAGAAGGTGGTTAAGTCATGTTTACCCACCTATAAATAACCGTTTCTTCTTCATTTTGTAATAAATAATTTCCAGATTAATACAATCATTTCCCTCTTTCATTCCGCGTTCATATGGTATCAGAGCCTAAAAAGCTCAATCTAAACCCTAATTTTTGATTCAATTGATTTGTTTTCAATTGAATCTTGATTCGATTCAATTGTTTCTTGGTTGATCGATTTTCTGTTTTGTTCAAGATTCAAGAATTAGGGTTTTCTATCAGTTTTCATCAATGGCGACAACTAATCCAATTCCACCTGTTAATCCAATCAATAATTCAATTCCGTCTGATAACTCAATCAATGATCCTTTACATATTACTAATTCTGATCATCCAGGCATGGTTTTGATGACTACACCTTTTAATGGTGGTAACTTTCTGGGTTGGAGCAGAAATATCAAGATGGCGTTAGGGGCTAAGTTGAAATTAGGGTTCATAGATGGGACGTGTGTTAAGCCAGCATTGAATGATGTGAATTATCAGAGGTGGATAAGATGTGACTATATGGTTACATGTTGGGTTTTGAATTCAATGGTTACTGAGTTGTCTGATGCTTTCTTGTACACTCAATCTGCTTGTGAGTTGTGGAAAGAAATAACTGAAAGATATGGTCAAAGTAATGGACCACTTATCTACCAACTGGAAAGAGAATTAAGTCATATTTCTCAAGGTAATCTCAGTATTGCTTCTTATTTCAATAAGTTGAAAAGATGTTAGGATGAACTGCATAATCTTAATGGTTTGCCCACTTGTAATTGTGGTAAGATGAGAGAGTGTTCTTGTGGAATTTTGGATAAGATCTTAGAAATGGATAGTAGATCCAAATTGATGCAGTTCTTGATGAAATTGAGTGATGAATATGAGGCAGTTAGGAGCCAGATCTTAGGAATGGATCCATTACCTAATGTCAATAAGGCTTATTACATTGTGCAGTAGATTGAAAAACATAAACAAGTGACTCATCCTGCTTTTGAACCAACTGCTTTCTTTGCAAATTTGAATGGTAATAAGCCTGGTTACCAAGGGAAGAAAGATTTTAAAGGTGGTTCAACTAGAAATGAGTTCAAGAAAGTATGTACAGGATGTAATCAGGAAGGTCATTTGGTGGAGCAATGTTTTGAGAAAATTGGTTATCCTGATTGGTACAAAGGAAAGAAGGGCAAAAAGGGTACAAGAATTGCTGCTCAAGTGAATTCAAGTTTGGATGAACACATGGCTGGAAATACTCCTTTTGATTTAGGATATGAGAATGGTGTTGGTGTGGGACAGAATGGCATGTTTGATCAGAAGCTTGTGGCTGCAGTTTGTTCAGAAGTAATGAAAATGTTTAAAGGGAAAGGAATTGTTGATAGTACTGCAAATGCAAATCATGCTAGTTCCTCTATGCATTATGCAGGTATACTTTCATGTTTCACTTCAGCTTTTGCTCTATTTTGTCATCCTGACATGAATGTTACAATAGACTGGATTAGTGATACAGGAGCCTCAGATCATATGTCCCCTCATTTGCATTTATTCATTTCTATCAAAACCTTGAAACATCCAATCATTGTTCACTTACCTGATGGTAGAACAAAATCAGTCAATCTTGTGGGTCAAGTCAAAATCACACCCTTCCTCACATTGGATAATGTATTCTATGTACCTGATTTCCAACTCAATTTACTATTTGTGGGTAGATTGATTAAGGATAAAGGTTTAGATGCTCATTTTTATCTCAATGACTTTGCATTTCAGGACCCTTCAACTAATCAGATTGTTGTTGTTGGTAAAAGGGCAAAATGTCTCTACATTTGCAAGCCAATGCTTGACTTTGCAACATTTTCTCATCATGTATCTGTTTTCTGTCAATCTCATACAAAGTCTACTTTTCCTATGTCCATGAATAAGTCTGTATGTAACTTTGTTTTTCCTACACAAGTGGTAGATATTCATACTTTTCATTCCAAAATTGGTCATACTTCTCTTTCAAAGTTGTCTCATATTCATGAATGTAAACATTTCAATGCAACTGATTTCTCTTGTGAAAGTTGTTCTCTTGCTAAACATCATAAATTTTCCTTTCCTAAGAGCAATACTTTTAGTTCTTTTGCATTTGAGTTGGTACATATGGATCTTTGGGGGCCTTATAAGAAACCTGCACTAAATGGAGCTCAGTACTTCTTTACTATAGTGGATGACTTTACAAGAGCAACATGGACTTATTTAGTTCATAGTAAGGATCAGATACTAAGTGTTTTATGTCAGTTTGTGGCTTATGTTCAGAATCACTATTCTTCAACCATTAAAACCATAAGAACAGATAATGGTACTGAGATTGTTAATAGGAAATGTTTAGCTTTCTTAAGCTCCAAAGGAATTATTCATCAGAAGTCCATGCCTTATACACCTCAACAAAATGGGGTGGTAGAAAGAAAACATAGACATCTTTTAGAGACTGCTAGAGCTATTAGAATTCAAGCTAATTTTCCAATCAAGTTTTGGGGGCATTGTGTTCTAGCAGCCACTTATCTCATTAACAGAATGCCAATGAAGAATTTACATTGGAAGACTCCTTATGAGAAATTGCATGGTACAGCTCCTTCTTATAGTCATTTGAGAGTTATTGGGTGTTTATGTTATGCAACTGTTACTCTACCTCATAAAGATAAACTTGAACCAAGAGGCTTGAAGTGTGTACTTCTAGGATATCCTCCAAATTCCAAAGGGTATTCTTTGTATGATCTTACTGCTAAACAGGTTTTTCATAGTAGAGATGTCACTTTTGAAGAAAACATCTTTCCTTTTAAAAGACAACCAATATCATCTGAATGGCATGGAGGTGATTTTCCTTCTTTTAGTTTTCCTACTGAACAAACTCAACCTGTTTCTGCTGATTCTGCTAATTCTGCTGATCAAGAAAATGAAACTTCAGCAGAAGATCAACCTAATTCTGCTGATTCTGTTGATTCTGCTGATCAAGAAAATGAACCTTCAGCAGAAGATCCACCTGGTCCATCAGTTTTCTACTGAATATGTTCCCACAAGAAGATCAACCAGAAATACAACTAAACCAGCTTGGCTAAAGGATTTTGTTGTCTCCAAGCATCATGTAGCTTCTGTAAACACTGTCACAAGTACTGCTACTCATCCCAAATATCCTTTGTTCACTAAAGTAGACTTTGTTGGCATACCTACACATCATATAGCTTTTCTAGCTATTGTGTTTACAACTACATAACCTTCATCCTATAAACAAGCAAGTCAACATCCATAATGGGTTAAGGCAATGGAGCTTGAACTTAATGCTTTAGAAGCAAATGACACATGGGATGTGACTGTTTTGCCAGCTGGGCATAAAGCTATTTCTTCAAAATGGGTTTTTAAGATCAAATACAAGGCTGATGGGACAATTGACAAATACAAGGCCAGACTTGTTATCAGAGGTTTTGATCAAAAAGAAGGAAAGGATTACAAACACACTTTTTCTCCTGTTGCAAAATTAGCAACAGTGAGAGTTTTGATTGCTCTAGCTACTGCAAAAGGTTGGCCACTCCACCAATTGGATGTTAACAATGCTTTTTTGCATGGTTTTGTTGAGGAGGAATTGTATATGGAACCACCAGCTGGATACACTGGAGCTTCTACAGGACAAGTTTGTAGATTAAAGAAATCTCTCTATGGTCTTAAACAAGCCTCTAGGCAATGGAATCATGAGTTGTCAAAATTCTTACAGTCTCTAGGTTTTGTTCAGTCCAAAAATGATTATTCTCTTTTTGTCAAGAAGCATAAGGATGAATTTACAGTTGTGTTAGTATATGTTGATGACATGCTCATCACACGTAATTGTGAAAAGGAGATACTTTCTACCAAACTTGCTCTTGATCAGAAATTTACAATCAAGGATCTAGGACTGGCAAAATATTTTCTGGGGATAGAGATTTGCAGAACTTCACAAGGCACTCATCTAAACCAAAGAAAGTACATCCTAGATCTCCTTAATGATGCTGGTCTCACTGCTGCTAAACCAGTAGCATCACCTATGCCAACAAATTTAATGCTTTCCTTGGGAAAAGGTACTCCTTTGAAGTCATCTGAAGCTTATAGGAGATTGGTAGGCAGATTACTTTATCTTACCATGACAAGACCAGATATTTCCTATGTGGTGCAACATCTTAGTCAGTTTGTCTCTGCTCCTAATGATTTACACATGCAAGCTGGCATTCATTTGTTAAAGTATCTAAAAGGAAGTGTCAGCAAAGGACTCTTTTATCCAGTACAACCTCACTTACAGATCACTGGTTTTTCAGATGCTGATTGGGCAGCTTGTTTAATGACTAGAAGATCTCTTACTGGATATTGTATCTTTTTGGGTCATTCATTGGTATCTTAGAAAACAAAGAAACAACCCACTGTCTCCAGGTCCTCTACAGAAGCAGAGTACAGGGTTATGGCAGTCACTACTTGTAAAATTATGTGCCTGAGTTTTCTCTTAAAAGACTTGCATATTCCAGTTAAAGTACCTATTACACTCTTTTGTGACAACAAATCTGCACAACAATTGGCTGCTAATCCCTGTTTTCATGAAAGATCGAAACATTTGGACATGGACTGT
The DNA here is from genome assembly GCA_019973895.1 of Chrysanthemum seticuspe. Taxonomy (NCBI): domain Eukaryota; kingdom Viridiplantae; phylum Streptophyta; class Magnoliopsida; order Asterales; family Asteraceae; genus Chrysanthemum; species Chrysanthemum seticuspe. The sequence goes on from BPTQ01000001.1 coordinate 299,733,900, forward strand.
CATTTCACAAGAGAAAAAGTACAAGAAGGTTTTCTGCAAACAGCCTTTATTCCCACAACACAACAACTTGCTGATGTCATGACTAAGGCTTTAAATCATGTGCAACATTCTATCTTGATTGGCAAGTTGGGAATCACAGATCATCCAACTTGAGGGGAGGATGAAGAATATATCAATATGTACAAACTACGAGGGTGTAACTTGTAAATAGTTTTAATTGTTTGTTAGAAGGTGGTTAAGTCATGTTTACCCACCTATAAATAACCGTTTCTTCTTCATTTTGTAATAATTAATTTTCAGATTAATACAATCATTTCCCTCTTTCATTCCGCGTTCATACCATTTCATATTTATATCCACTCCATAGGTGAAAGAAGTGAAATTTTTGTTGGTTATGCACTATAGTGTATGAAAATCATTCATGTCGAGAATGGTATTCACGTTTTCAATATGTGTTTGTTAGAGCAAAGGGTACCATAACTTGAGTTATGAGGAAAAAAAAAGAAAAAAAAATTTCGCCACATCAGCTTTAATATTTCAATATTAATATCAAAAAAACATCTTTTATCATAACACCATTTTTTGAGACCTACTTTTATTTTAAAAAAAATAATACAAATTCAACCCCTAAACTAATACTTCATGTAATAAACAACCTAACATTAAAAAAAATACAACATAAAAAAACTACGAAATAAAAAAAAAAAAAAAAAAAATACAACATAAAAAAAAAGTACGACATAAACTAAAATACAAGCATAAAAATACAATACATAAATGAAATAAAACTACTATTTTGGTTACAACTTATAGTTTTTTGATGATTTTCTCATTTTTCATCTCGATCCAATACGCAGTGTTCGCATCCATTTTACTCGTGTAACATTCATAACACATAACATAAAACTATGAGAACTAAAACTAGTGCAAGTGTAACATTCATAACATACATTAACTAGAGTTCATCCCACATCGCCTTGTGAAGGAAAGTAGCTTTTGGGAGTTAGTTATAAATAAGGAGGGAAGGATACTTTTAGAAGTAGACATGTTCAATTATAAAAGCCTTGGGTTAACTTTTTGTTTATTTGCAATCATATGATTTGATTTTTATAAGTTTAAGTTTGCAAGTGAAAGAAGGTTGACCTCTGATTTTTATATTGTTGGACAAACTTACAATTTAAGTATAAAAAGTTATCTAAACTGTAAAGCATCATAAATTTTGATCATTTTGGATTGGGTTAGATTTGGGATCCAATGGATCTATTAAGTACCAGAATATTTACTTCTATTATAAATCCAAGATTAAGAAAAATTTCCATCCTCCCATTATCAAATTAAGATTTTGGGTTGCTTCTTGATCTAACATTTTCACCTTCATTATCCAATAAACTCCAAAACCATACTCCAGGTAATTGCAGCTATTACGTCTCCAAGCAATCTTAAAGCTCATCCATATAACATTGTATCCGGTCATTTTCAATTGATCACGAGTCATCTATCAGTCTCAGTAAAAAAAGGGATTGATACAGTTCCATGAGCTGGTATACCCACAAAAAACTTGGTCTACGATAACATAGTTGAGTTATACGTACATTTCCTAACGTGCTACGCATGCCAATGTTGGTTTTGTCCGAGTTTTAATAGCATGGCAACACGTTGGGCAGTGGAAGTAGTGGTGAATACGTAAGCCATTGTTGAATACATGCGCGGTGGAAGTAGTGGTGAATACTGGTGACATGGTAGTCGTGTGATCTTGTTACCGTAAAGATCGTCAATGCAGACGACACTCATGGTGGTTGGTGATGGTGGTAGAGTGTATAAACACTCGATTGTCTATTTATATGTGTGTGTTTCAGTGTTTGTGTTCGTAAGGTATGTGAGATTGTGTGTATAACTTGCTTCATCATCAAGGATATAATTAGAACTTTTTTTTATGTTTTAATTCATCGTCAAACTATCTAGAAGAATAATTAGGGGAAGTCATACGTTGGCCAAGTAGAAAACACAACATAAATAGCTACAGGTACATGCCATCAATGGTTATCCCAGTTCGAAAGTGTTGCTAATATCATTTACATATTGTAAACGTGTATTAACCATTCAATGAAGACTTTAAGATAATATATATTTCACATCTTATGTTTTAGTATGTTTGGCAGTAATTTGCTAGCATAATCAGACTGATCAACATCACTAGATGCACAGAATATTTACGAGTTACAAAGGAGAACTAAGCAAACATAGACTTGTAGCTTTAACTTTTTTATTGACTCATTTGTTAAAGGTCGAATGTGTTTCGAATTTTGAGTATGTTAACATTTAAAAACCGTACAACTATGGTTTTTATAGTCGGTCCAGGCATCACACTAGCGGACCTATCAGGTCGGTGGTTCAACCGGTCCGACATGTTGGATCTATGAGTCTCAAAAATCGAATGGCCTAGTATATAATTGAGAAATTTACACATGTTTAGAAAAAGAAAAGGAAATCATTTATAAGAAACATACAGTAAAATCTTACAGAAATTGATTCTGCTTATTGTACTTCATAGCATCCTCTTTAGCTTTTCCTACTTTTCAAGGTTCTTATACTTATAATGTAAAGTTTAATAACTAATAAATAAAAAAGAGCTTAAATCAATTGGGTTTTGACATCCCACATCTCTTTGTGAAGAGAAGCAGCTTGTGAGAGATGGTTATAAATAAGGAGGGAAGGAGACACATTGAAGTAGGCATGTTTAATTTTTTAAAAGCCTTTTGTCAACTTTTTTTGCTTGCAAGTTTATTATATTTGAGTTTTATAAGTTTGCAAGTGAGAAGGTTGACAATTGGTTTTTATATTATGGGACAAGCTTACAATATTATATATAAAGTTACCTAAACCGTAACACACCATAAATTTTTGACCATTGATTTAGCTTCTAAGCACCTTGCATTAAAAATTGGTTTAATGCACTACCTTATTTAGCTTCTAAGTACAATTCTTTTATGCATGACGTTTTTAAAAATGAAGATGCCAATACCTTTTGGTTACTGCATTTTCGTAAAGTAGTAAACACATTGATTCCAATAACCACGCTCCTCCTTAAAGAGTGTATATCAAAACAATCAGTTCATATCATACCCACAATTCCATTGATTCCAATTTTTATACAAAAGTCAATGCTAGGCTCCTCCTCTTCAGTTTCGAGATCAACATTCAATTAGATAGTTAAATCTAATTGTCTTTCAAACCCTAACTACTTCCAATTACATTATTTTGATGTGTTGTTTTTTCTAATCATTAATATGATTGTGTTTCTATTCAATTCATTTGGGTGTTTTTTTTGTTGTGTTTTCTTTTCAGGTTGTTGTGATACATAGATGGCGATTTTGGGAGTTTCTACACAACATGTAAATTTTTGTAAATTGATTTAAGTTATATTGATTTGGGTCTTCTTTGCTTAATTGTAAATCAAGGCTTCACTTGAATAACCTATGTAGGCGTTCAGTTTTAAGAAATAGAGGTAATAATTGGTCTAATGGCATGTAGGCTTAGAAATTAGAATGCATTTACCTAAGGTCTGTTGCAAGTTAGTTTTTATCAATGTATTCTTCATGCCATTTTTTTCAATTGATTTTGTTAAATATACATGAAAAACAGGTAGGTAGAAATTTGTGCATCAAGGTAATGTATTTGGAAGTTCTTTTGATATTTAAGAGGATGTTTGGATGAGAGTGATAGAGTATGTAAATTAATTTTCTATTATCGTAGCTTCATGTTTATATCGTGTTTTTACCAGTGTACTTGGTTGCACTGTTATCATTGGTCATATGCATTATTTGTTATCGTTCGAACTGGTGGGTTATAATTTGCATTGTTTTGTTTACACGTAAATATAAGTTCCCACTAATGAACTATATAATATTGCTTTTAAAATGCAGGACATATAGCAGCACTAATTGTATCACATATATTTTGCAACTTTATGGGTCTGACTGCATTCTTTTCAGGTAGAACAGGTACCAAAATGTGTTCTTATTAACCCACTCATTAATTGTTAATAGCACTAATTGTAATATTTGTGCGATAATGGACTTTTAAAAGGTTGTTTTGTTGATGTAATAATCATCTACAGAAAAGGATGTTATACATCAACTGAGTGTTGACTTTTACTTTGACTTTTATATATACTAACTAATTAACATTGCTAAACTTTTTATAATGTTGTAGGTTAATGCAATTTATGTGAAATTGCCTGGTCCTACTATTAATTCAACCACCAACAACAATGTTGCTGTCAATGTGAGGAACAAATTAGATCAAGACCTTTTTCTTAATTGGTAAGTTTTGCGTTATTTTGTCTACGATGACAAATCTTTTTATGCGCATTACAAAATTGAAGAGGGTGGCTGGACTGCTTCTTATAACCGTTTATCAGTTTATTGCGCTTTTAACACAAATAGGCAACCTTGAAAGTGCTATGATTCCTTATCCAAATGTTTAAGAGGCATAATGTTTTTTAAATAAAAAGTTTTGAGTTACTTTAGGGGGTGTGTGGGATTGCTTCTTTCAAGTTGCTTATGTCCTTAAGCTTTCTTTTAAGGGTTTATTTTACCTAAACAAGTTCTCTGGCATAGGACATAAGCAACTTTACCTATACACTCAATGTTGTTATCTACTAAAAAATTGAACAAATATATAAGCACATAAGCAGAGAAACACTAAAATTAGCAATCCGAAACACCCTCTTTCCAAACTCTTTATTTCATTTTACATAAGAATAAGCAAACAAGCAGTTCTAATAAGCAATAGCAAGCGCCCTGCCCACTTGGAAATGTGGTGGATAGAAAGAATCCATATAGTCCAAATGATGTATGCAATGTAGGATTAAACTATATATTGCTTAAAAATTGGGCTGGTATATTGCTTAAAAAGTTTGTTATTATGGTATTTTGCAGGTCAGTAAGAAATATGTCTCAGATGAAGTGATGTTTGAACCTCTTCAAATCTTATATTTAAATACTACATGAATTTGGAAAACAAAGTTGCTTTAACATTTAGTTCAGTTACGATAATCGAGATCTCAACATGAAGATGAATGTAGGCATCTCTAGAGAAGCTGAGAATGGACAAGGTATGTACAATTACCGCAACTGCGTTTACTTGAATGAGAGCATAATTGGGATTTTCGGTTCAATAAATGTCTAAGACTAACACGTAAGAGTTGGAATATAACCAAGTAATTTTGAAATTGAACCGGTCAAATGGGTCTATTTTTTAAATTTGCAGTAGAGGATCAATGGTTGATGAAGAAGCTTGTTGTGGAGCATTTTCAATTGATAAAAAAATGCTTTACATATGATGTAAACGCAGTTTTGACTTTATTGGATGATTTCTTAAGTTATGTTGATAAACCACACTGAATATTTGTCCTCTATCCTTGGGTCATCCAACTCAGCTACTATTTTTTCTTATCATGAGTAAGCTGAGCAAAGAAACAAACAAGGTCAACAATGGATCATCCTATCGTTTTTCATGCATGCAGATGGTGCCAACATGTTTCAAATGGATCTTGGAGTTTAGGTGCCATTGGGGATGGAATTGTCATGCGAGTAATGTTATTTGTTTGTAGCAGTATTGTAAACAATATTAGAATTGGGTTAATGTTAGCCTTTCTGAAAATTGGAAGGTTATTTTTGTACATGAAGATATTCCACATTGTGTTTTATGATATAACGTTTTTTTTATAATCTTTGCTTTAAGAATGTAAGGAAGTGTTTGAATCATCCATCATTGCTTTTAACATTAGGACTTTTGTTGGACTCAAGACCAAATGAAGGTACTACTTAAAAACCCAATATGTTTCTACCTTTTTTCATATGCTGAAATCATTTGAGTGTAACATGTAATCTTAATATTATGAATACCGTTTGGTAGCTAATGTAAATGTAGTGAACTGGTTAGATATAAAGGAAGTGGTTCTATGAAACTTCTAACAAATTAAAAGGAGTTTTATTGTTTTGGCTACCACAAAAAAATATTATTGTTTTTATGTTATTTTTACAATGTGAGTATTTTTTTAAGATGTAGATATTGTCATATATTCTTGAATCAACAACTTTTTTTTTAGATAAAATGGTTGTTTATTAGGCTGGACGCAGTGGGTTACCCAAACTCGGTCGGTCATGCAAAAAAAATACCACGACCGACATTTAAATCAGTCTACATGAGTGTGGGTGTGGGTCGTGACATCGGTCGAGGCTCCCAAAAAATGACTATCGGTCATTTTTCGACCGATAGTATACACATAAAAAATATGTTCTATTTGATATTAAAAAAAACAAAAAAACAAGAAAAACAAAAAAAAACTTGGTCATCGACTGTGGCAACTTGGTCGTGTCTGGTCGCTAAAGAGAGAAAGTTGATGTGGCGGGGGTGACCTGGGTCACGAGTGTGCCCAGCCTTAGAGTTGGTTGCTGCTACTTTTGTTTGCATAGTGAGTACTTAAAATAATGAATATTGATGTTTAACTCAATGTTATTAATTTTGTTTTTTACATACATTACATAGGTGTTTAAAAAGTGCATCTATTAGATGAGAACAAAGCTGGAATGCTAATAAGTAGAATAGACAATTCATTATTAGAAATAAATATACAACATTGTTATTACTCCGTAATTCATTAAGCAGAACATTTACTTCAAGGTTTACCATTTATTGCAAGGTATATAGATGAGAAAACAAGATTTTAACCTTTAATTATTGAGCTTTAAAGCATATGCGTCTATGATTTGTTTTCCTTTCCTTAATTAATAATGGTTATAATATAAACTTTAGAACATGTAGAGGTCTTTAACCCTAATGAAACAGGTTGTAGGAGTGATTAACTGATTTTGAATATAAGCGTAAGATATTTAACTGTAATAAAATGGGTTGTAGGAGTGGTTAAATGATTTAGAATATAAGCGTAAGATATTTAACTGTAATGAATCGGGTTGTAGGAGATGGTAAACACCTAAAATGAAACGGGGTTGTAGGAGTGATTAAGTGATTTTGAATATATGCGTAAGATATTTAACTGCAACGAAACATGTTGTAGGAGTGATTAAGTGATTTTAAATATAAGCGTAAGATATTTAACCCTGATTAACTAATTTTGAATATAAGCGTAAGATGTTTAACTGTAATGAAACGGGTTGTAGGAGTGATTAAATGATTTAGAATATAAGCGTAAGATATTTAACTTTAATGAAACGGGTTGTAGGAGATGGTAAACACCTAAAATGAAACGAGTTGTAGGAGTGATTAAGTTATTTTGAATATAAGTGTAAGATATTTAACTGCACTAAAACAGGTTGTAGGAGTGATTAAGTGATTTTGAATATAAGGTAAGATATTTAACTATAATGAACTGGTTGTAGGAGTGATTAAGTGATTTTAACTGCTATATATATCGATAACGATGTGTTCCTAAAAAATATTCTTTGTTGATTAATAGATTCTTTACTCTCATATTCTCATCAATCGATCATGGATTAGTTAAATGTTAGTCTCTAATACGATTGGAAATCGTATACTTACATTTTTTGTTTTTATAAAATCTAATACAAATATCGTCATTAAACGTTATTTATATTTTTGATCTTTACCTAAGTTTTGTTAACGACAAAAGTAAATTTAATTTTTATAAAGCTTAAAGCTATTTTAAGATTTACATGTAAAATTACTTTAATGATCACATAATCATAAATGTTTGGAATATTATAGCTATTTTAAGATTTACATTCAAAAGCATAAGTAGTTAACACCCTTGCCTCTGGAGACAGAGGTCAAGGGTTCGATCCTCACCCCTTGCAAGGCCGGAGGTCCTTTTTTACCTTTGGTAGAACCGGAAGCAGCCTCTCTACCTTAGGTAGGGGTATGGCTGTCTACATCTTAACCTCCCCCATATACCGTGGAAGACGGTATTGGGACCCATAACCCGTGGAAGACGGTATTAGGAGTTACTTTTTTTATTCAAAAGAATGTTTTTTTAGATTCATTGTCGGTCACAGTATTTGAAAGCCAGCTAAATTTTAGGTATTTGAGTTTTAGGATGAAAATTAAAGTGGTAATGGGTAAAAGCTGATGATAACTAAATTAAATTTTGAGCGTCAAAGCTTTTAGTTTTTTTACTACATGGGATTTCATGTCTTTCTCTACTAAAGGGGTTATGACGACTTTGTGGCAATTGAATAACTATTAAAAGGTAGTTACTAAATCCGTAACAAAAATTATTTATGATGGCTTTTGATTGATCATTAGAGGGGGTGAAATGGGTGTTGTTGGTAATCGGTTTAAATGGATAATTATTTATGTTGTTTAAAATGAGCAATGACAACTGACAATTCATCGAGACTTTTTTGTTCACTTTTGTTAAAAAAAATGATTACAAAACAGTTAGTAAAAATACCAAATCAATGTAAAACATTATATATGTGAGTTCACAAGATAAGAGTTTGTTGTAGTTGTATGTGTGTTCTATATAAGCAAAACCTCAGGTGATATATAAACTTAATAAATGAGACATGTGGGAAAGTGTGATTGATATACTCATTCGGTTATGTTTTGCTTATAACTCGTAGTAAGTGTTTATGGCTAATCTGGTGTTTATCCAAATTTAAGATCTGATTATGTTTGTTCTGTATAAGCAAAAGGTGAATTTATAATTACACTTCAATGATATTCAATGCAGGTTGAGAATGAGGTTTGGAATGTATATGGATTGACCGGGAAGCAGGGACGGAACCAGGGGGTGTCCCGGGACACCCATGAATAATGTTACAAGGTTTGTTAGCAACTCGATTGATCATTGAAATCATACATCATTTTATGTTCAAGTCAATCTATTTTAGATTGGCAACGCGATGGTTGTAAATAGATTGTGACTCAAACATATTTTAAATTTAACAAATTTACGTTATTACTTTTATTATCATCTCATTTATCTATTTCTTTAAAAACTAACCCGGTGTCAACGGGTCTCTAAGCTAGTATTATATATAAAGTTACCTAAACCGTAACACACCATAAATTTTTGACCATTGATTTTTATAATATCTGACAAACTCATAATATTAGATGTAAGTTGTAAGAAGTAATTGGATTTGAGATCCAACACATCCATTAAGGACTAGAGTATTTACTTCTATTATAAATCAAGAAGTGAGACAAAGATTTTATCTAGCCATCTAGAGTGTCTCTTTGGTGACGTAGGTCTATACAAACTCGATGTCTATAATTTCAAATGATCGGAAACATGGTTTGAGTTACCTCATCGGAGTATGTTTTGATTTGAACACATATACTTTCTATTGGGACACTCTACCTCGTGTTTCAAGTAGTTGTATCTAGCTTATACTTTGCTAAAACTGTTTGTACAGGGAAGTGTGCAATTGAATTAAAAAAAATGCAAATCATTTCCTTTTGGATATAGGTGGAAGAGTGATGTTTTATGATAACTAAACCATGTCATCCAAGTTTTTTTTTTATGGTAATCGGTTGTTAAATTTAAGTTGTATTATTAAAGTAATTCATTTTTTATTTTTTTAAATTTACATCGACTTTAAGTTGTGAAAGTATCTATCAACATGTTTTACATGTACTCTTTAAGTTTAACCCAAATTATGAAATCTGGTTTTATATGGTTGACTTTTAAGGATGATAAACAAGAATGGGGTTGGTTGGCTTTTTTGTAAGTCCTATTTTTATCCTTACTTTTGGGTATATTTGATGCATAACTTACACGACTCTATGTTGGTTTGTTACTTTGTTACGATAAAGAAAATAATGAAGTATTTTTATCTTATTTTGATACGAGAGAGATGCACTTGATTGATTGATATGGTTTTAGGAAGTTGTCTTCTGTTTACAAGAAAATGGTATTTAAACCGAATATGGACTTGTATATGTCTTTTTAAAATTTTGGATAGTCGAAACTTATAAAAAACTACTAATGCAAAAAGTTTCTACTAACCCTTTTTTTAAAAAGTATTTTTCCGGTTAGTTGTCAATCTTATGTAAAACAAAACTAATGTCCTTTTTACTTTAAAATTTTGTGGATGTTTTTTAAGTAGCCCATAAAAAAACTAATGTCCTTTTTACAAATTTTGTCAATCTTAGTTTCCTACCTTTAGGCTAACTAATATACGGGATTTTAGCCCATCGCTACACAAACTCGATCCTAATCATCCCGTCTCGAACAGATCTTGTTCTTGTTTGGAAACCACTTGCGATAATGATTGTAGGTGTACAAGACAAACATAGCTTCCCATTCCGTCCCAACCAGCCAATCTCCTCACATCACTTAAGACACCTACACAACACCAAGATTAGTAGCTACAAAATAGTCATATATGCTCATGTATCGGCCTCTATCCCATCGTTAGTCTAAAACATAAACAAAACCACAAACTTGAAAATCATAAATAAAACACAAACACGTAAACATAAAACCATATAAATCGATTCTCACCAGCCCATGCAAACTTAAACACATTTTACCTTAGCTACTACGGCTACCTTTTGCCACACAAACCTTGAAAAGAAAACCCAAGTATCTGCGCCTTCAACATTTGATAATCAACTCGTGAAGTACAAGCACCATCCATTTCTTTTGAGTATTTTTTTTGTCGGTATTTTTAATGCGTAACTTACACAATTTATAATGGTTATGATAAAGAGGATGAAGTATTTACAGTTGATTGGGTTGGTTTAAGACTCTTTTGTTTAATGCATTGCTAATTACTAATCTTATGTAAGAAGGATCTGATCTGTTCTTTACACCAAAAATTCGTAGATGGTCAAGTCTTTTTCATGCTCGGTGTCTTGTTCTGCTAGGAAACCACTTGTAAGAAGGACCACTCCGTCGCTGCGTCCCAACCGGCCAATCCCCTCCCTACTAATCTAATGGTCCGCATCAACCGGCTAGTTAGTCTAAAACATAAGCAAAGTCATTGTCTTGAACATAATAATATGGTTTTTGCATTGCTAGAATATGAAATTTATAAATAAACATACTGCACCTTACATGTATATAATCAAAACTTATATGAACTCTCACCTACACCTGCTAATCAAACACACATCAGCCACACACTTGCAAACAACATACACACCTTGGCAAACCCGCGTCCACCCGTTGCCACAACCCTTGAAAAGGAAACCTATGAAGCCGTGCCTTCAACGCCCACGACTAGCATAGCCCCATCCGTTCCATAATCAGCTCGTCACGTACAACTACCAACCATTACTCAGATCGGGTCGGGTTTTATGACACCCCTACCTACAATCATTAGTGTTTATCTAAACATGTACTCTTGATGGTTAAGCAAAACTCAAATACACCACCATTGTACCAAAAAATGCTTAAATTCAATTGGGTTTTGACTTTTAATCATCCCACATCGCCTTGTGAAGGGAAGTAGCTTTGTGGGAGGTGTTAATAAATAAGAAGGGAAGGATTCATTTAGAAGTAGGCATGTTAAATTCCTTTAAAAGCCTATGTCAACCTTTTTTGCTTGCAAGCTTATAATTTGAAATGTTTAAGTTTGCAAGCAAGGCTAGGTTAACATTGGTTTTTATATTTTTTGACAAGCTTACAATTTTAAACCTAAAGTTAGAAAACCTTGACACGTCATAAGTATAAATGCTATGTCATAAATTAATAATAGATGTTTCAAAAAATTTAAATCATAAGTAGGCATGTTAAATTCTCTGAGTTTGCAAGCCGCAACTTCGATCATTCGTTTACATAATATTCGACAAGCTTATATTTCTTTATAATAAGTTAGGTACATGACATAAATTTAAATAGTTAATGTCATGGAATAACAACAAACCTTTACAGTTTATTACATTTAGTAGCTAAATTGTTCTTTTTGTATCAGGCGATTATTTTTTTAAACACGCGATTGTATAAATAATAAAATGTTACATGAAGAGATTGGATGTGATCCAGGAGTGAGATAAAAAAAAATTATCTCAGTATTTAGAGTGTCTTTCTTTGATGGTTGTAGCTTGAAACACACTCGATTACAGGACATAGGTGGAAGACTGAAGTTTTAAGACAACTAAACCAGGCCTTCCAAATTTTTTGGGTTGTCAATTGTTAAGTTCAAATTGCATAGTCAAAGTTAATCAATTTGTTTGTAATTAACATCGACCTTAATTCATGATAGCATTTTTCATCGTGATTTACTTGTGATATCTGAATGTACATGGTTGACTTCCAAGGGGACAAATAAGAACGGGCCTTACTTTGGCATTTTCTAGAGTCTTTTTTTATCGGTATTTTTGACACGTAACTTACACGACTCTTTCTTGGTTAGTTAGGATAAAGAACACGATGAATTATTGGGATACTCTACCTCATGTTTCAAGTAGCTGTATCTAGCTTATACTTTGCTAAAACTGTTTGTGCACTCAAGTGTGTAAATGAATAATAATAAAAAAACATATTGCAAATCATCTCCTTTTGGATATAGGTGGAAGAGTGATGTTTTAAGACAACTAACCCAGGCCATCCAACTATCCAAGTTTTTTTTTGGTAATCGCTTGTTAGAATAAAGAATTGGACATGATGAAGTATTTTTTTAATTTTATTTAATACGATGGAGATACATTTGATTCGTATGGTTTAAGGTGGTTGGGTTTTTGTTTATCCATTAAGGACGAGAGTATTTACTTCTATTAAGCAATTCTCACCGACACATATGTGCAAACTCAAACACACATTGGCCACGAACACAAACACACTTTCAAACAAATACACACCTTAGCAACCCGCGCCTACCTGTTGCCACACAACCCTTGGAAAGGAAATCCTCACAGTTGTGCCTTCATACACGACTAGCATAACTCCATCCATTACATGATCAACTCTATCAAATACAAGTACCAACCATTCCTCATACATACTCCCGATCACTCACTTTTGGAAAAAAGAGCTTCGAGTAACTCCATGATCTGGTAAACCCATAACCAACGTGGACGGCCTTGGATAATTTGAATTAGAAACACCTATATGTCTCACATAAACCGCATGGGTGCAGACTGAGCACCTTTTATTGCATAACAGCCAGTTGTTGGCAGATGTATGGTGAAACTTGTGGATGCATGGTAGTCTTGTGATCATGTCGCCACCACATTCATTGTTCATACGGTATTTGCAAACAGTAGCAGTGACCAGAACTCTATGAGATTGATTGTTTACATTAATGTTCCTCCATTATTATTTTTTTGACTTGGTTAATATGTTTTTATGCAATTATCAAATATACTTGTGTCCTACAAATTGCTTCTAAATGTCTTTTTAAAACTTTGGATAGACAAAATTTATCAAAAACTATTAATTATAAAAGGTTTCTACCAACCCGTTTTTTTTTGGGAATGCTAGATCCACATAAATAATCCACAAAAAGATGATATGGCAGGGGTTGATTGATTTATTTTGGTACCTTTTCTCTCTTTTTTCTATGATTAGACCAATCACTCCCTGCCATATCAGCGTGTGGATTCTTTTTGTGAATTATTTATGTGGATCTAGCATTCCCCGTTTTTTTTTCCAAAGTATTTTTCTTGTTAATTACCAATCTTATGAAAAAAACAATCTACGTGTATTTTATTTTAAAATTTTGAGTATTTGAGGATGTTCGAGTCTTTTAAGATGGCATGCCTTCCGCTTAGCCAGTCCACCTAATCTTCCTAGCTCGAACTCTTGTTCTTGTTTGAAAACCATCGATATGGGTTAATAGAGTGCAAAAGTGTAACCGATAAAATGATGCAAAATTGAAAACCTAGCCCAGCCACTAATGCCAAAGTATTGGAGAAGTTAAATGTCGACATAAAATAATTTTAGAGACAGTTTGGTAAGGGCTTTTTGAGGAGCTGTTAGTTTTTTGTTACAAAAATAATTTCTTCTAAAATAAGTAGCTCCGTTTGGATACATTAACTTTTAGCTTTTATTTCAAACAAATAACTCCTAAATGAAAAATTGATTCATGAAGCTTTTTAAACATCTTAGAGCTGTTAAAACTTTAAATTACTGATATACCCTCCAAACATTTGTGTACAACTATAAATATGTCCTTTTATGTCATTTTACATCTTATAATTACATTTAACAACTAATTTACCAAACACTTTTATTGAAAAAAAGATAAAACTTGTAGCTCATGTTAACAGCTTTGCAGTTTAGCTTACAGCCAGTTTTGCAAAACATACCCAATATAGTCAAACTTTAACCAAATAACCATGAAATTATCATAATCTTGGACAAACTTTTACATAAATTCGACCCATATACTTCTAATTAACTGGCTGGCTATAGGTTGTTTCGTATGTCAAATGGATTTAGTTAGTTTTTCATGTAAAATGGGTCTAAAGTAAAATTGAAGTGATCCAGTGGGTTAATGATGTAAAACCATGGTAGTGCAATTCGATAAAGTTGAGTTCTACTACCATGAATCGCCCTATCATTTTTTAAGGGTATATGCACTACGATAATCTTACTTGTCACACCCATCATTTTATACTAGCAGGGTACCCGCGCGATGCGGCGGTGGGTACCCTGTGACTAAAATTTTCAGCGAACAATGTTATTTTATTTTGAGCTACTTGATTTCAGATTTATGTTTTGGAAGCTTAATTAGATTGTACATTGTGGCTAAAGAGTTGTATATTTTGATGAAAGGGTTAATTAAATTGTGTATTAATTGTATGTATTGAATAATGTGTTTTTAGTTTTATCTGTATTTGTACATTGTGTTTAGGTAGTTGTATATATTTGTGATGGGGTGTATTAATTGTATCTATGTAAGAAATAATATTTGCTTAAAATAATTGTGCTTTACATAGTAGTACATTATGTTTTATAAGTAGTATTTGCTTAAATTATAATTTAAAAAATCTTAAACATATAAATAGGAGACATGGTCATCCCACTTTTATAAGTAGTATTGATATAGATGTATCAAATAATTATTTTTAAAGATATCATCCTTAAAATAAAAGCAGTCTAAAATTCAGAATTATAAGTCACTAATTCATTACTAGTTACCATTGGGAGAATAGAATGTTACATGGTTCAATTGTAAAACATGTGCATAAAGGACATTTCCAATAAAAACCAGTTAAATGTTACGATAATTTAATGAGTATTTACCTTGTAAGGAGGTCTCATGTAATCGATCAAGACCTCTTTTGTAGACCACATTTCTTGTTCGATTTATTGGTTTTCCGTCGTTGACACAAATTAGCACCATTATACCTTTTCCTACTGCTTGCAAGCTTCATGGGTCCTTAAAGTGGGCCCACTCAAAGATGCAGAATATCAACAAGTCTAAAAAGCTATATTTGCCAATGGGTTTTACTTACTTGTAAATGCTTTAGTCCATTGGTAAGAGCTTTGGGTTTGGGTCAATAGACATGGATTCAAACCTCTTCCATGGCATTAAAGATTATTTGGTACCATCTCCTACCGCAAATGCTCAGATTGACTCTGGTCAGCGATGGGCCTATTGAAGAAAATGCCCAGGGTTCATAACCCACCTCCTGATAAGTACAGTCACTGGGACATGTGCTCATTTCCTGGGGTCGGGTCCGTGGGGGAGGGTTCGGTTGGCATCCTTAGGATGCATGGGACCAGGGTGATCCCACCGATCTTCACCTTTTGAAGACTTGTAAAGGTCCTTCAACTTCAATTGATCTAGAAAGTTCATTTCTGTCACCTCTTCCCTTGTGCATAAACTGCGATGACGAACATATCAATACCATACATGAAAACATTAACCAAAAGTTAATTTAGAATATACATTTACTTTAATTTTGGAGGATTTGAGGATGTTTAAGTCTTTTATGACGGCATGCCACTTCATTCACTCAATCTACTTAATTTTCCCAGCTCGACGTCTTTGTCAAAAGGATTGTGGGTGTACCGAGACCAGCCCGGCTAGCTCCCAGTTTCGTCCCAACCAGTCAATTATCTTAACTAATTGTCGGCCGATCTCTAATGTTAAGCATCTTTTTAACAACACTTATGGCACCTACACATTACCAAGATTAGTAGCTATGAAGCAACAAAAACAGTCATATAGCTCATTTATCATCATGTATCAGCAGCAATCCCCTCGTTAGATCCAAAAAATAAACAAAACTACAAACTTGAAGATCATAAATAAACCACATACATGTAAACATAAAACTTCATATTAATCAATTCTCACCAACACCTACAAACTTAAACACACCGTAGCTACGTACCGCGACCACCCATCACCACACAAACCTTGAAAAGAAAATTGCGTAACATAACTCATAACTCCAAATCTTTAACCATTCGACAATCAACTCGTGAAGTAGAAGCACCATCCCTTCATTGTACATGATCACTCAATTTTGGAAAAAAGAACTTCGAGTAACTATCAGCTGGTAAACCCACAATCAACGCGGCTTTCGATAATATGCGTTAGACACGTATATGTGTCTAACTTAAACTTCATGGGTGCGGATTGAGCACCTTTCATTGTATAACATCATAAAACTACTAAAAATAAAACTAGTTCAAGTACAACATCATAACATACATTTATTAGTGTTAATCTAAACATGTACTTGTGATGGTAAAGATATATACAAACACACCACCACTGTACTACAAAATGCTTAAAATAAATTGGGTTTTGATTTTTGGCATCCCACATTGCCTTGTGAGGGAAAGTAGCTATGTGAAAGGTGGTTATAAATAATGAGAAAAGAATACAGTTAAAAGTAGGCGGGTTGAATTTCATAAAATCCTACTGCCATTTTTCATGTTTGGAAGCTTATGATTTGAGTTTTATAAATTTCCAAGCATGGAATTCGGCTATTGTGTTTTATATTATTTGACAAGCTTACAATTTAATATATAAAATTATCAAAAACTTAAGACACCATATTAAACACCGGTTGTAAGAAGAGATTGGATTTGAGATCCAATCGATCCATCGTGGACGGGAATGTTTACTTTTATTATAAATCCCAGAGTGAGATAGATTGTATGGTGTCTCTTTTTGATGGTTGTAGGTCGAAACAAACTCGATGCCTATAATTTCAAATGACCAGAAACGTGGATTAAGTTACCTCATCGAAGTATATAGTGATTTACCAAACTCATACTTTGCTATATCTACTTGTATTGTGAAGTACTCAAATCAATAAATAAAGTGCTAAAATCGCCTCCTTTGTATATACGTGGAAAGTTGAGCTTTAAGACAACTAAACAAGGCCATTCAAGTTTTGGGTAGTCGTTTGTTAAGTTCAAGTTGTATTGTCAAAGTAATTCATTTTTTCTTCATCATTTACATCGACTTTAAGCTGTGATAGTAAGTTTTAGGATGACTTACAAGTACTTTTTGAGTCCAATCCATATTATGAAAAATGATTGTATATGGTTGACTTTGAAGGTTAGTTTGGCTTTCTTTTGAATCTTTTTATCGGTATATTCATGGGTTTATTTGACGCGTAACTTACACGACTTGATGTTGGTTAAGGACATGAACAAAACTTGAATGTTGTTGGTGGAGGGACCAATTTGAAAAATATTTATTTTAGGGGGGACGATATGCACTATGAATAAATTTTTGTACATAAAAATGACTAAAACCGCATGTAATAGCAACGTATTTTCTCATTTGTTTACATATGAGATACGAACCCAAAATAATACCAAAATACCCATCTAGCTTTCGAATTTTGTTTTATTATCCTACATTTTAGTGTTACCTCTTTGCACCGTTAGTCCTTTTGACTAACGACCATTTGTAGTTAACTAAAAAATAAGTTTTTCATACGTTTTCATGTTTTTATCCGTTTTCTTACGTTTTTAATCGTTTTGGTTCGTTTTCTTACGTTTTCATACGTTTTTTAAACGTTTTCGTCTGTTTTTTATACATTTCAGACATTTCTATGCGTTTTATTCCATTTTTATGCGTTTACATACGTTTTTATACGTATTCTTATGTTTTGATACATTTTTATCCATTGTTTAGTTAATTACAAATGGTCGTTAGTCAAAAGGACTAACACTGCAAATAGATTTTTCTAAAACGTATGATAATGAAACAAAATTTGAAAGTTGGATGGGTATTGTGGTATTTTATTGGGTTTGTATCTGATATGTGAACAAATAAAAAAGTATATTGCTATTACATGCCATTAAGCCTAAAAATATACATAAGGTCAAAAAATTTGAGGATGTCGCAACCCTCATTAGTCCCTTTTAAGTTATGTACCTGGTTAAGGGTTTTTATAATTTTGATACGATGGTGATACAGTTGATTGGTATTGTTAATTTAATATGGCTGTGTTCTTTTGTTTAATTCATAAAATAAAATTTTAAAGGATTAATTTTGTATATTATCTTACTTTCATAATTAATTTCATATCCAAAGTACAAGTATTGAATAAATAATGTACAATATTTTTAATGAATATTTAGGTATATATAAAATTTTCAACTAAAAGTAAAGAAAATATGAAATTGCCCCAATTTTAAAATTAGGGGCGTTTCTAGTTATTTCATGAAGACTTAAAATATGTAACTTCTAAATGTCCTTTTAAAACTTTGGAACATTGTTAGAGCATCTTGACGTATCAAGTTTCATGAAAAACATTATCGAACACAATGCTGTAAAACGTTTTTACTATCCTTTTCTTCAAAGTATTTTTCTTGTTGATTACCGATCTTATGTAAAAACTGATCCAATGTGTTCTTTACTTTATAACTTTGAGGATGTCCAAGTCTTTTACGACGGCCAAAGGGGTCTCGAAGGGGTGTGTAATAGGTGCCGTCGCACACTACCTCTACTTAAAAGGGGTGACATTTTTATTAATTTTGCATATAAATACGTAAAATCAAAAATATATAAATTCAAGTTTATATGCAATTTCTCTTTAGTTTACAAGTGTAATAGGGTCTCTTTATTGTGATTGCTCAGGGCCACCGAAAATCACGAGACGGCCCTAATGACGGCATGCCACTTCAATTAGTCAGTCTACTTAATTTTCCTAGCTCGACGTTTTGTTCTCGGTTGTAAACCACTTGTGAAAAGGATAGTGGGTGTACCGGGTTACGTTTTGTTCTTGCTCGTAAACCACTTGTGAAAAGGATAGTGGGTGTACCAGACTAACCCGACTTTCAGTTTCGTCCTGTGACAATCCGTACTTTCAGGTCATTTCTCGACACAGTTCATGTCTCATTATTTCAACATTTTTAGTAAACTTGGTTTACTTGTTTCAAATTCACGTAACCTTGGAGGTTTAGAGGCGAATTCATGATCATGACATCACGTACATTTCATATGGACTATGATTAGTCTACATTTCATTGATATCATGTGCATCTCATTAGTACATTCACGACATTCCATTTCACCTTCAACGCGTAATTTTTATATTTAATAATCTTTATCGCGTGAGTTTTTATTTTAAATATTTAATCCGTTACTTTCAAAAATGATCCCGAGGTATTTTTAAACTTACATTTAGTTCATAAAAACTATATTTTTAGTTTTCCTAGTGTTTCAAATTTATTTGGTACATAATCGTTAAAGTTTAATTATTACGTCGTTTTTCTTAAAAATTTTACGACAATTATTTTATCACTCAATTTTCACAAGGAAAGTATTTTTACAATTTTTATTATCTCATTACAATCTATTTTGATCTATTAAAAAGTTACTTGTACCAAAAACTTCCATTCACCTTAACTTAACTTTGTTTTACTTACACTTTTTATCAAATTACACAAAATATATATACAAGTAATAGTTTTAAAAAAAAAAAAAAAAACATAAAATCTTACATCCCTCCCCCCTTGGCCGACAAGGGGGAGGGTGTATTAATTGTTGGGCATGGTTTGAGATTTCTTATACTTTCACTCAATCATATAAGTCTACTTCTATTATTACTTTTCTCATTCAAAGTCTCATTTCTACAAGTGATAAAAGTTGTTTTTCTCTCTTTTCTTTGGCTTCATCAAACCGGCCACTCTTCAAGAACCAAGGGGATCAAGAATTTTTGCAAGATCAAGTGTGTTTACAATCTAGTATATATTCTTTTTATGGTTTTGAAATAAAAACCAAGGGTATTTAAGTTTAATCCTTGTTACTAGCACCTCTTCATTATCACTTGTAAGCATGTTTTTATCATTTTCAAGTTTCCTTATCATTTCATATGTTTCTTTTTATTTTTGGAGCTTATATGCATGATATGTGATTTATACCATTTATTTCATGATTTTAGAGTTATTTATATACTTATGGTCATCCTATAAATATTCCCATGGTATTCTTTGGTCTTGATGGTGATTAGGAACCCATGACACCCTAAGAAGGTGTATGGTAGGATTAGATTAGCTTTGGAGTTGATTTGAAGGGATTAGAATAGGTTTTGTCCGAGAAAAACTATTTTCGATAACTATATATTTGTGTTCTGTCCTTAATTCGAATTTCTGGAAAAAAACCCACTGTTGGTACGAAACTTTGGCCTTGATATTTAGAAAATATACTTTAAAACGAATCCGTGGCCTTTTGAACGGATAAAAACGGACTTATAACGAAGAAGATATGGATTTTTAAAGTTTGACGACGAAACGTATTATTTTCAGAAAATTCAGCTTTGCTGTTTTTACTTGATCGGGTCAAAAATGAGCCTTAAGCTTCACAAATTATTTCGACTAGTCAAAAATATATTAG
The DNA here is from genome assembly GCA_019973895.1 of Chrysanthemum seticuspe. Classification (NCBI taxonomy): domain Eukaryota; kingdom Viridiplantae; phylum Streptophyta; class Magnoliopsida; order Asterales; family Asteraceae; genus Chrysanthemum; species Chrysanthemum seticuspe. The sequence goes on from BPTQ01000001.1 coordinate 299,754,653, forward strand.
TTTACTTCGATACGAAGCTAAGGACGTATTAAACGTGGAAAACGGATTTAAAACGACAAAGATATGGCCGTTTTCATAAAGTTGCCGTAAATATTATTTTCTGAAAAACTATATTATTTTTACGTTACAAGTATTTCATTAGCTGTAAAGGCCATGTTTGCGGCAGTTTTTAACCATGATATGAAACTTTTTAGAACGAAATGTCTTCTAGTAAAATCAAGTTCATCGGCCATATTTTTCAAAATAAAAAGCCGTTTGTCAAGCGGAGTCATAGTAAATTATTCACGGACGTTCAAACTTGGCCGAAACTCAATTTTCTGCACACGATTAGCAAAAACCACCATCTTTAGCCCTTAATATCTTTATGATCGAGACCTTTTGGACGAAAACTCCTGAACTGAAACTTCTAGATATCGATACAAACTTTCCAAAACCGTCGAGTTCGTTCTCTAACGATCGACGTACACCGTTTTACGGCTAGTTTTCCGAAGCCATTTTTGTTGATTTCATGATTTTTCCGACGACATTGTTTTGCGACGAAAAGTGTTAATTTCACCAAAAATCATTATAAAACCATTGTAGGATGACATTTTGACGTAAAAACATGTAAGGTCATTTTTTGAAGGGTCAAGACGTCAAAAGAGTATTTTTCGACGACGAGTAATATTTTCAAAACCCGTAAATGGTATAAATAACATACGAAGTGCATGCATAACATTACATTGCAACTCATGACATATCATATCATTCGTAATAGGTCCCGGTTGACGCGTTACATTACACCTCAGTGTACTCACTTTTGCCGTTATTCCTGTTTATCCAAGTGAGTTTTCATAGCCCTGTTGTACATGCTTTCGATTATTTTCAAACCCACGGGGGAGAATACATTGCACTACATTTTTTTGTACGATACCAAGTATGTTAAATTCAATTACATTGCTTAAGTTACCACATTTGCCAATTTGAAAGTCCCCGTTACTTGAACATGAACCGTTAATCTTTGAAGCGAGGATGAGTGGATAGATCTATCGAGGGTGACGCCTCCATCCGGGTTGGTGAATCCCAACCAGGCAAACAGATGCATTTCATTTGATTACATTACGGAGTTGTCTGGCAAACACTCTGCAGGGGCATACATAATTGAACAGTCTAGTTTCGGGGTCATGGGCTTAGAGCAATTGTAACATTATTTTTACGTGACTGGATTGTCATGCATGGTCTATACTTGTGTAGTCGTATAAAACATTTACATAAACCTATGATTTCTCACCAACATTATTGTTGACCGTTTTTAGCAATGTATTTTCAGGTAACTGAGGCATTATCATCATGACATGGTTTAGGGACCTACATTTTGAGTCGCGGCGTCGACTTACATTATGTACATTATGGCACATATTTCAAAACATCGTTTGCATTTGTAACATATTTGTATTTCCGCAAACTTTGTAAACCTTTTGGGACCGATGTTGTACTCTGATTGTTTTTATGAAATATCCAACGATGTGTTTTTTTTTAAAAAAACGACACTTTAGGTCGTTCAATATAACTGTGATGTGGTGCTATGACAGTCAATCCCCAGGAATTCCATTCCGCTGCAAAACAGGTAAATTGGGGGTGTGACACGTCCCAACCAGCCAATTATCTTAACTAATTGGCAGCGATCTCCAATGTTAATCATCTTTTTAACAATACTTATGACACCTACGCAATACCAAGATTAGTGATATGAAGCAACAAAAATAGTCATATATGCTCATTTTTCATCTTGTATCAACATAAATCCCATCGTTGATCGTTAGTCTAAAACTTAAACAGATGACTAAATTGCACGTCATAAATAAGCACACATACATGTAAAAATAAAACCTCATATTAATCAATTCCCACCAACACGTGCAAACTTAAACACATCTTAGCTACGTACCACGAACACCCGTTGCCACACAAACCTTCAAAAGAAAATCCACAAAGTTGCGCCTTCATTGCCTCTCCACGACCAACATAACTCATAACTATAATTCTAAAACCTTTTGCTAATCAACTCGTGAAGTACAAGTATCATCCATTCCATATACATGCTCCATTCCAATATACGTTAGACACACATATATGTCTAACTTAAACCTCATGGGTGTTGATTGAGCACATGTACCTTTCATTGCATAACAACCGGTATAACATCATAAAACTATGGAAAATAAAACTAGTGTAAGTATCTATGCTACTTATAATGGAGGGATGACCATCTCTCCTATTTATATGTTTAAAATTTCTTAAATTATAATTTAAGCAAATACTACTTATAAAACATAATGTACAACTATGTAAAGCACAATTATTTTAAGCAAATATTATTTCTTACATATATACAATTAATACATCCCATCACAAATATATACAACTAACTAAGCACAATGTACAAATACAAATAAAACTAAAAACACATTATTCAATACATACAATTAATACACAATTTAATTAACCCTTTCACCAAAATATATAACTTTTTAGCCACAATGTACAATCTAATTTAGCTTCCAAAACATAAATCTGAAATCAAGTAGCTCAAAATAAAATAACATTTGTTCGCTGAAAATTTTAGTTACAGGCAACCCTGCTAGTAACATCAATTGGGTTTTGACTTTTGAGCATCCCACATCGCTTAGTAAAGGAAAGTAGCTTTGTGGGAGGTGCTTATAAATAGGGACGGAATGATTCAATTAGATGTAGGCGTGGTGAATTCTATTAAATGCCAATGGTCTAGCTTTTTTTGCTTGCAAGTTTATGATTTTAGTTTTACAAGTTTGCAAGCCAAAAATTTTAGGCATTGTCTTTTATATTATTGAACAAACTTACAATTTTAGTGTAAAAAGTTATCTAGACGTAGAGGGTATAAACACTCGTTTGTCTATATATGTTTCAGTGTGTGTGTTCGTAATGTATGTATTACGTGTGTACAACTTGCTGTACGTCTTGCTTCATCATCAAGGATTTAGAACTTTTTTGATTTTTCAATTCATCGTCAAACTATTATTAATATAAACAAGTAAAAGTAAATAGTGTTCAAATTCAATACTCGAGCATTGCTAATTCGGTAGTATCATTTACAAAGAAAAGTACACGTATCAAAACGGTACAAAGCTGAAAATACGTTGCTATTGTATGACTAAAATCCAATAAAAAACTTGTGCAAGTATAACATCATAACATACATTAATTAGTGTTTATGGTAACATGAACTCGTATTGGTTAAGATAAACTCAAATTGGGTTTTGAATTTTAGCATCGGAAACTAGCTTTGTGAGAGATGGGTTATAAATAACGAGTGAAGGATACCATTAGAAGTAGGCATGTTGAATTCCTATAAAAGCCTATGGTAACGGCATTAGGTTGTCATTTGTAGTGGTCGATAAGGCATATCCATATAAACTGAATTCAATCTTAGAACTTTCATAACAATCATCAATTAAGGGTGTGACGTAATCCATTGTTAATTAGGAGTAGTGCACTGGATCTACGTAAACATGTCCCGTTACGGCTTCACACGACTTTATTTTAGCAAAATCAAGTGTTTTGGAACGGTATTTTTTTTTTCACACCATATACCATCTACTTCAGGGTATATCTCACAAATGCTTCTAACGATACGTGAATCGACAACCTCTAGGTTGGTTCACATAAATGAGTCAAGTTAGAAATAAGTTGAATATTCAGTCATAAAAATCCAAATTTCCCTTTTGTTATCTATTAGTACAGTATATTGAATAATGAAGCCAAAATAATATTATTATGTAATTTAACATAGTTATGAATCGCTTTTACTCCCTCCGTCCTAAACTATAAGTCCATTTTGACTTTTTCAAAGTCTTTTTATTTCAACTTTGATTTAAAAATAATTTCGTGTTATATAATACTTGATGAAAAAGTATACCAGCAAAAATTCATTTAAAACACAAGTCCATTTATATATTTTGTATCAAATATTATATAACACGAAAAAAAATATTTAAAGTCAAAATTGAAATAAAAAAAAACTTTGAAAAAGTTATAATTTGGGACGGAGGGAGTAATAACTTTAAAATAACAAGTTGGGCTCTTAAATTTTAAATCTAGCCCGGGTAGGAAAAAATGGGCGGTTTTAAAAAGTTAAAATGTTAACAGCGGGAAACAAAATTTATTTCCCTCTCATGTAGCACGATCAAAAAATTACAATTTTCTCTCTACTCGGTTCCTAAGAAATAGAGTGCCGCAGATTTGAAGGTAAAATTTTGCGTTAAAAATTTTGCTTTGGTAATTTTAACTATGTAATTAAATAATTGATTAATCTAATGTTACAAGTAAGAAGTTTTCAAAAGTTTTGAGATACTTTTCTTGTCTTCTTTAATAGGAAATTTGATCTAACATTTTTTTTATTCTTCTATGGAGTGTTTATTTTTATAGCAACTAATGTGGACATTACTAATTTGATTTATTGTTTTGTTGATTTGTAGTGAACATGGTGATTTGGTGAGTGCCTATGAGCTGTTCGATGAAATGTGTGAGAGAAATATAGTTTACATGTTACGACTCATGTCTTCAGTTATATACATCCATGTAAGTAATTGTTAAAAAAAATAATGAGTATGCACTTTGCAAAAGAACGAGATTGTGGTATGCATTTTGCCATTTGCACTCACAAATATATGACCATACAGGATTTGGTAAACTTTTGACTATTTATTCTTCACGAGAAGAAAAGCATGAATTATCATCGTTATGGAATGACACATCGAAGTGATTGTAGAAGCCCAAGGTATGTTTGTATACAATTGGCTTCGATTTGTTTACCACAATTTCGTTTAATAAAAGACCGCTTGTATCGAGTTTGCTAATTTGTCTTACTCCTAAGAATGCAAACTGTAGTTTTGAATGGGTTTGTAATAGCATGTTGAATGTATTTTCAAATGACTGTAGCCTACCATGTCGCGCTTTAAATATAAATAAGAAGTACGGAATATGATGTCAATTATGTTTTTGACCATTTACATCATATTAGTGCTTTGTTTCAACATTATATATATGTGATCTATATTGTGGCCTTGTGGGAGCTTATATATATAAAAAAAAAAGATTCAGTTCTTCTTGATTTCCATTATTTCTTGTGTATTAAAACTATTAACTAATGAAAATCAGGTACCATTTTGGCTAGAGGTCAAGCAACACACAAAGGAATTGTTTTGTTTTTTAGTCCCGTTTAAGAAAAAAGGTAAACTATCATGGTCTCAGTTATGTATATCATGTACATGCATGTGAAATTCTCTTTGATGTTTATATGGATCTTCTTTACAACGTTAAAACTGCATATATGATTTAAATAAAATACGAACATATGGTAGTATATGACTCCTTTGGCCCATGTATACATATAAAATATCAATGTATATAATGCTATTCTTAACCTCAAATTTAGAATCTTATTTGTGAAGTGGGTCTTGTGCTTATCACCATTTACCCTCAAATTATATATTCTATTGGAAATTCTCATTTTATAAACCTCTCTTTGTGTTAAAACCTCTCATGGCTATATGATCATTTGTAAAACTGATTATTTTTGTCTTATATGTAGGGTATGAGGGAAACTGTGTGTTCCAAGTGAAGACCAATGTGTGGAAAAGATAAAAGAGAAATGCACTCAGTAGTTAGCAAAAAAGCACTAGATTGGACATGGAGTGATGCCTTGTGAATATATATCGTCATGATATTACTCATACAGTCATGCATGTTGCTGATGCACTATAGTACTTTTGGAACTACTATTAGTTTCTTGTGTTTTATTGTTTTGTGAACGACTCGTTTTATAGATTGTAGTTGGATACAATATTTGTTGAATACATAATTATTTCGGTATATTCCATTCGTTAACAAATGTATGTGAAATGTAGTTTATAGAAATATTTCGTTTGCCATTTTTTTCATGAATTTCCTCCTTGTTATCTTGGTGGGAATACTTGCGCAGAAATTATTATGGGTAAATTTCACCTATGGTTTTACACACGGTCATGATTATTCGTGTGGAAAAATATGGGTTATGTAGCGTTGAATTTTTCACACGAATACTTATGTGGCTAATGTTACCCACAGATTACCCACAACTACATAAATGGGTATTTTCGTGGTGAGTAAGAAAATCCCATGAGACTTTACCCATGAACATAACACAATCACCCACCTAAATGATGTGGGTAAATTTACCCACAAAGTGAAAATGTCATGGGCAAACAATTAGCCTCGGAGGTTTTACCCATCTTCATAGAGTCATGGATAATTTGTGGGTATTACTCGATTACCCACGAAATTTGGACTTTTACCCACAAATAATGTCCGTGGCTATTTTCCAGAATTCTTGTAGTGCTAATCTTCCAAGCTCAAACTCTTCTTCTTGTTCAGAAACCACTTGCGAAAACGATTGTGGGTGTACAAGACCAACCCGACTTCCAAATCCGTCTCAACCGGCCAATTATCTTAACTAATTGGCGGCCGATCTCTAAGGTTAATCATATTTTAAACAACACTTATGACGTACAGCTACACAATACCAACATCAGTAGCTATGAAGCAACAAAAATTAGTCATCTATGCTCAATTATCATCATGTATCAGCATCAATCCCATCGTTAGTCTAAAACATAAACAAATCGCTAAGTTGAACATCATAAATAAACACGCATATGCAAACTTAACCCTTAGCTACCGCGACCACCCGTTGCCACACAAGCCTTGATAAGTAAACCCAGGAAGCCTCGCCTTCAACTCCTCTCTACGACTAACATAACTCATAACTCCAAGTCTATAACAATTCGATAATCAACTCATGAAGTACAAGCACCATCCATTCCTTATACATGATCACTCACTTTTGAAAAAAGAGCTTCACGTAACTCACTTAGGTGGTAAACCCACTACCAACGATTATAAGCATTAGACACACATATATATCTAACTTAAACCGGATTGAGCACCTTTCATTGCGTAAGAGCCGGTATAAATGGGTTTTGACTTTTGACTTTTGAGCATCCTACATAGCTTTGTGAGAGAAAGTAGCTTGTGGGAGTTGGTTATAAATATGGAGAGAAGGATCCAATTTAAAGTAGGCATGTTTAATTCCTTAAAAGCCTATGTGAACTTTCTGTTGCTTGCAAGTTTATGATTTGAGTTTTATAAGTTTGCAAGCAGAGAAATTATGCACAAATATAAAGTTAGAAAACCTTGACATGTCACAAATATAAATGGTTAATGTCATAATTTTAGTAATCTCATTCTATGTTTTTGCTTGGGCAATTATACTTTTTAAATACTGTTTAATGTATTATAGTTAACCATTATTCATGAATTTGATTACTTCCAAATCTTTTATATGAAAACATATATATTTGAAGACACAAATGTAATGGTTGAACTTGGGGATTCTTGTTCAAGGGCCAAGATCATGCTAGCGTAAAAAATGAACAAAACAATAAACATGAAATTTAAACATAGTGCAAAAGAATAACCAATAAAATGATACAAAAATGATAACTTAGCCCATCCAGTGAAGCCAAAGTATTGGAGAAGTTAAACGTCGACATAAGAGAAATTTAGAGACAATATAGTCGAACTTGAACAAAAAAATAAACATGAAATTTAAACAATCAAAACCACAAAAAAATAAGCACAAAGAAATGAAAATCGTGGGTAGTTGTTCAAGTTTAGGAATAGAGTGATGGAGTGTGTCAATCAATTAATGCATGAAATGGAGTGTGTCAATCAATTATTGAAGTGTCCAAATCACCACTCTTAAAGGCAAACAATGCATATATTGGTCGATTATCAAGAATACCATAGCGAATCTTGATGTAAGTCGACAAAACTCTCTCTGGCGAAAAAAGAAAAACGAAGCCCTTTGCATATCTTATTCGTTTTTCATCGTTTTCGTCATTCGCATTAATCAACCAACCGACCTAATCTAATAAATATTCAATTGTAGATTTCTATTCGCTGTTAGTGGGAAGCTATTTTATAATTGTTTGTTGATTGCTTTTTTTCATCGAGTTGTGTTTTTCTATTATTTAAGTAACCAATAGTGTTCATACTCTATTTATTTAATCCCAAAAACGTTTTTGGTGGCTGCTTGTGCCTTAATATACATTATCTACGATTGAACATCATTAATTGACTACTATTATGGCTTGAACTATTGCGCTTAATCGCTTATAAACCTTAGTTCTATAACTAGGGTTTCACTCGTTTGGAACTGAAGACTAGGCGTTTTTCTTCTTGTTTTTTCTGTATGCGACTTATTGTCTAAGGGTTTTAAGGTTATTGTGATGTCGAATTTGGGAGAGGAGAACACTACTATGCCACGTCCAGTGGCTAGTGTTGATGTGGATGCATTGAACGCTCGTATGCAATGTTTGAAGGGTTTTGAAGCTCAAGTGGCTACGCAGTCTACTAATGAACCTTAAGTGGCTACGGCTACATCCAGTCAGGTTGATAATAATTCACATGGGGCTGTTAGCCAACCGAATGGTATTGATAAGGTTGTCATGGATGCTTTGAAGGATTTTGATAATGAAATGCTCAAGGTCCAATTGAAGAATGCCGAGAATGCTTTGAAACATCCTTCTACATCATATGCAGGTGCTACTTCAAATGAGCCTAAGAAATAAACGTCTAACTTTCGTAGGCTGGAGTGTAGCAAGATAACGAATGGTGTGGATCTTATTGTCCCTATGAAAGCGGTTGAAGAGGTGAACACTAGGTATGAGAATACTCTCTCTGGTTATTTCCTTGGTAAACGCATTGCTTTTCATGTCGTTGATTATTATGTACGCAATGTGTGGGCTAAGTATGGTATACAGAACGTTATGATGAATGCCAATGGGTTCTTTTTCTTTAATTTTAATTCGAAGACAGGTGTTGATGATATCCTTGAAAATGGTTCGTGGTTGATTAGAAATGTCCATATTATTCTTAAACATGGACCTTAAACACCAACTTACTTAAAGAGGATTTGACCAACATTCCGGTGTGGGTTAAGTTCCATGATGTTTCTCTTGCTATGTTCTCTGATGACGGTCTTAGTATTCTTGCTACATTCTTTGGTACGCCGAAAATGTTAGATGCTTATACTAGCCAAATGTGCAAGGAATTATGGGGTCGCAGTAGTTTTTCTAGGTGCTTGATTGAAGTTAAGGCGGATGAGGTACTTAGGGATAACCTAACTTTTGAAATACCCTTACTTAATGGGTCAGGTTCAACTATTGAGAAGATACGGGTTGAATACGAGTGGAAACCTCCTCGATGTGATACGTGTAAGATCTTTGGTCATACTCTTGTTGATTGTCCAAAATCTGTATTACCCCTATTCATCCTACTAAGTGTGTTAACGATGGTTTCCAAACTGTCAGTAATAAGAAGAAGGGTAAGAAAGGCAGTCCAACTACCCTGCTGAACTTAAGCAAGTCGATGTCACTAAGAAAAAGGCTGATGATGTGCCTAGTAAGAGTGGAACGAAGGTTGCTACATCCAATAAATTTTATGCCCTTACTATGGATGATACTGGTGACTTTGGTATTCCTACTAAGGAAGTGAATAAGGATGTGGATGCTGGTAGTACAATTGAAGAAAAAAAGAATGAGTCTCCAAAGACTAGTAATACATTGCATGAACCGCTTGTGAGTGATTCAATGAAAGCTAACGAGGTTGGTCCTACCCCTATTGTTGAGAAAATTGGGGAGTTTGAAAAGCTTCTTATTGATGGGAAAGCTACTCTTGTGGATGATGATGATAATCCTATTAAAAAGGTTGATTATCCAGGTAATAAAAAGGATTTTCCGTCTATTTCTTCTACTAAGAGGGTTAACTAATTCTATAAGGTGGCAGAGATTGTTGATTCCGACAGTGATGAAGAGGAGGCTGTGAACACTTTTGATGATCAATGAACCTATTTAGTGGTGGTCATGATCGTGAAGATGATTATGATGACTATGATTATGATGATTATGCGGATCAGGTCTACGATTTTCCAGGGAATTTGGATGCTTTTTACGACACGTATGGTATCAAGCTTCAAGGCCTTGGTAGGAAGTAATTTTGTTTTCATAGGAGTCTAATTTATCTTTTGAGTAGTGGTTTATTTTCTTGTTTAAAGAATATGAAGTATCTTGTTATGTAAGCTTTTGAGCTTATGGAACGGGTTGAGATATGTGATTCACCCATATCCTTTGTACTTAAATGTTTTTTGGAGTAATATATTTACCGGGTCTTTAACCACTCTTAGGAATATGAGAGTTAATAGGTTGTCTCAAATCTAACTTTTTAAGACGAGGTTTATTTTACTAAATTATTTTCAGACCAAAAGCTATTCTTGCATGACTGAAACAGTAACGGTAGTTTAATATACATGACTAGGGGTGTCATTCGGGCTGATCCGACCCGAGTCAATTCGGGTCGGGTCAATCGGGTTCAAAAATATATTCGGGTCAATCGGGTTAACCCAAATTGACCCGAGTTCTAAACAAGGTCGGGTTCGGGTATGTTTTTTTAGCCTTGACCCGACCCGAACTCGACTAACCCGGCTTAACAATACTTTTATAATGTAAAATACTCGGGTTGACCCCGAACCCGAATTGACCCGACCCGAGTTGACCCGAGTTCTAAACAAGGTCGGGTTCGGGTATGTTTTTTAAGTCTTGACCCGATTTGACCCGACCCGAGTTGACCCGAACCCGACCGGGTCAACTCGAATAACACCCCTATCTATACTACATATAATAGAAAAACGGTCAAAGGTGAAAAGTTGAAAATGGTCAAATGAGAGAGAAATGTATACTGTAATTAATACTCTTATTAAAACACCCCATTACTTAAAAACATAATAATTTATTCACATTGTACAACCAATTAAAAGCACATCTACCAAATTAAAAACAACCAATTATAACACCCTTACTAAAAAGTACAATAAAATTTTCATAACTTACAATTTAAAGAAGTTACAACATAATCCAAAATATAAAATAATTAAATATACTAATTAATGATATTTTTAAAACACCAACAAATGAAAAGTACATGTTATTATACACATTATACAAATTAATAAAACACAAAAAACTTCATACAAGCTAACAAGTTGATGTTACATATAGTTTTGAAAACCGGACAGGACCAACATGTTCCACCGGGAACCGGTGTCACCACCGGTTCGGCTAACCAATTAAAGCCATCCGAAAACGAATCAGAGATGACCCGTTGAAACCAATACAAACTAGTGAATCAGGTATCATCGAGATCTATTTATGCGGTTAATCGTCACAGGTACCCGCCGCCAAAGCGCGCGAGTACCTTGCTATATACTATATATAAAGGTAAAACCAAAAAGTAAAAAGTTGAAATGTTGAAGACATACATTTCAAAAGGAAACTATTAATACACATCAAAAACCAGGTTGACCCGGGACGCTTCAAACCCGGCGGGTTGACCTGATTTAATTTGACTTGTTTTCGAACCAACCTGTCGGGTTGAAACGGTTTAAATCGAATTGTTTTTTTTAGCGGAACGATTCAACCGGTTGAACCACCCGGGTCGAACCACGTTTCAAATTTGACAAAATTATATGAGAAATGATGAAGTATTTGTGGAACCCGTGACATATTTGGAAAAATGATAGACAGAGTAATTGTAGTTTTTTGTTATTTATTTTGTTTTGACACATGTACGTTGTCATTTGTATAAAGTTATTTTGAAAAATGTTGTTCTTGCACCATTTAAAGGATTAACATATATGAATCGTCTTTTAAAAGTTAATATATATTGTATAGCCTTTTGTCTGGTAAATTAATAATGTTATGTAAATTTATTAGAATTACAAAAATTAAATAGTATTGTTATCTTTAGGGATAACTATTTGTACCCCAAACAAAAAGCTTTGAATAATGTTTAAATATCTATGCAAATTGATAGTACAAGATAATCTTATTATGGTGATATTAAATTTGTAACGTTACAAGTTTAAAAGCCACACACCAAATAATAAATGCTACACATGTAAAAAAAATAGTTATCACTGCCTAAATTACTGACAAAACAAGAAAAAACGGTCACACACGTTGGCTATACCCCTAAACTACAATATAATATTGCCAACTACATAATACTGTTGCTTTTTGTAATGCTTGAATCTGTTATTACTAAAATCTAAAGTTAAAACAATCCTATTAGAAATATATTCCCACACTTAGATCAACTGCACATAATTTTCTTGAAAACTGTATACTTTTGATGTTATGCAACTACGCATCAGAATTATAGTTATTCGAAAATGATTCTCTGACGCTACAAATACAGTTTGTTGAAAGAAACTTATGGGTCGTCGGAACTTTGCAGAAAACTAGACACCGTTGCAGCTAGGCGCTGGTACTCGTCTAGTATGACTATGTTAATATAAATATTTAAATTTTTAATCTGTATACGCATTGTAAAAATAATGTTACATAAAGAGATTGGATTTGCGATCCAAACGATCCATTGAAGACGAGAACGCTTACTTTTATGCTAAATCCAGGAGTGAGTTAAAAAATTATCTCCGGTCTCAATATCTAAATCAGGTCTTCCAAGTTTTTTGGGTAGTAGGTTATTAAGTTCAAATTGTATTGTTAAAGTTTTCATTTTTTTTATGTCATTTACATCGACTTTAAGTTGTGATACTATTTTTCAACGCGATTGATTTGTAAATTTTGAGTTTCATGATCCAACTTATGAATCTCATTGTACATGGTTGACTTTAAAAGGGGATAAATAAGGGCGGGAATTCAGTTTGGCATTCTCTTGAGTCTTTTTTTAATCAATATTTTTAGGAGTATTTACACGCGTAATTTACACGACTTTATATTGGTTGTGCAAGTATAACATACATTAGTTAGTCTCTATCTAAGATGTAATCGTAACGGTTAAGATAAATTAATACACAACTAGTGTACTACAAAATGCTTATAAATAATTGGGTTTCAACTTTTGGCATCCCACATCGCATTATGGAGAAAAGTAGCTTATGGGGAGTTGGTTATAAATAAGGAGGAAAGGATACAATTGAAGTAGGCATGTTAAATTCCTTTAAAAGCTTACTTCAACTTTTTTCGCTTGCGAGCTTATGATTTGAAATTTATAAGTTTGCAAGCGGCGGCTGTTGAATTAGGCTTTTATATTTTTTTTGACAAGCTTGCAAATTTAAACATAAAGTTATAAAATTAGAAGACCTTGACACGTCAAAAATATACATGGAATGTCATAAATTAATAACAGATGTTTTAGAAATTTTAAATCTAGTGATTTACTTTTTGTTTTTGCTTAAGTGATTAGTTCTTTTACATACACTTACATGTTTGGGAGAATTGCATATATATCCCTCCAAAGACTTATAATTACATATATATCCAATCAAAACTCAAAATTGCATATATATTCTTCCAACACATTAAAATTGTCAAATATATCCAACCAAAACTCAAAATTGTATATATATCCTTCCAAAGCATTAAAATTCTCAAATATATCCAAATGATTATTTTACATATAATTAATAGAAATTAAAGTTTGATATTCTAACTAATATAAAAAATGACGAGTATACCCTTTGATTTCATGAAAAAAATTGGTTACTTGAGCTTATTTTTAATTGTTTTCCTGATCTTATTTATAAAACTCAAAATTGCATTTTTTTTTTGTTGTCCTAATCTTTGTGCCGATGGTTTCACACCTTTTGGAATGTCATGTACCACTTATTCTTGTTGGCCTGTGATCGTGACTCCGTATAACCTACCTCTTTGGATGTGTATGAAGATTCCGTTCATGTTTTTGACATTTATTATTCCAGGCCCTCATAGTCCAAAAAGGAATATTGATGTCTAGTTACAACCTCTAATAGATGAGTTAGTTCATTTGTGGTACTTTGGTGTAGACACATATGATGCATTCAGGAAGCAAAACTTCAATCTGAAAGCTACACTTATGTGGACGATCAATGACTTTCCAGCATATGGCATATTGTCTGGATGGAGCACACATGGGAGGCTTTCTTGCCCATATTGTATGGAAAGAAGTAAGGCTTTTACTCTTAAGCACGGGAGGAAGACTTCTTTCTTTGATTGTCACCGACAGTTTCTGCCAACAAACCATCCGTTTAGAAGAAACAAATGTGCTTTTATCAATGGACGAGTTGAGAGGGATGAACCTCCACCTAGGTTATCTGGTAAGGAAATTTGGAAGTTAGTTCGCCAATACCCAAAAGTAACAGATCAACATTATAAGGAGGGAACAAAGTTAACGGGATTTGGGGTTTATCACAATTGGACTAAAAGAAGTATATTTTGGGGTTTACCTTCATGGAAAACTAATCTTATTCGACACAATCTTGATGTCATGCATGTGGAAAAGAATGTATTTGACAACATCTTTAACACGGTGATGGATGATAAGGATAAGACTAAAGATAACGGAAAGGCCAGACAAGCTGTGAAAGAGTATTGTAAACGTCATGAATTGGAGCTAGTTGTACAAGAAAATGGAAAGATCTCAAAGCCGAAAGCATCATACTCATTAACTAAGGAGCAAAAGTTGGTCGTCTTGCAATGGGTCAAAGAGTATTGTACGTACGAGACCAACCCGGCTTCCCATTCTGTCCCAACCAGCCAATCTCCTCTCAACACTTCTGACATCTACACAATACCAAGATCAGTAGCTATGAAGCGACAAAAATAGTAATATATACTCAAATATATTATTCAATCCTTCAATAATATACTTGAGCATATATTACTAACTTGAACATCCAATAAACTCCAAAACCATACTCCAGAATTGCAGCTAATACGTCTCTAAGCAATCTCAAAGCTCATCCATCTAACATTGTATCCGGTCATTTTCAATTCATCACCGTCATCCATCACTCTCGGTAAAAAAAAGGAATTCAAACAGTTCCATGAGCTGGTATACCCACAAAAAGCTTGGTCTACGATAACATAGTGGAGCTACTGTTGGTTTTATGGACAATAAATTAATAGACGTGAGTTAGGATCGAACTCGAGACTATGGGATTGCACACTTTACGTATGAGAATTTAAAGTTAATAATTAAATATAAATGTTATATTTATTTATTTATTAAACGAAATAACTAACGGACGTTATGTAATTAATGTAATGGATTAACGGTCGTTAAATGTTTATGGAAAAGGACTAAATTGCAAAAGTTGGGAAGGTTCCGGAATCCCTTTGGGAATCCTACACCGATCGGCCTAAAGAGAAAAGGAAACAACCTCAACTTGTTCACCAAGTTTAGTTGGGTATATAAACAAGGCTAAGGGTTTTATTTTTCCATCTCTTGTGCTCATTAGCTAAACCCTAAAACAGTTTTGTGTGTGTTTCTTTGATCCAAACCGATCGTACACCACCTCTTGGTGTCGATCCACTCTTTTCCTATAAACCAAGTTATTTGTTTTATAAAAACTAGCATTACTTTAATTCGGTTTAGTACGTGTGTACAAGAACATAGTAATAACATACTTTTGTTATTATCTTGGATTGAATTACAAAACGGTAAGGGGTAATTCATATAATCCTATAAACCCTAATTAGGGTTCATCCTAAGTGCTAGTTTGTGGATTTGATTCTTGTTCGGCTAGAATCAAGAAAGGTACGCATACTTTATTAATTATTCATTATATGTTCCTATACGCTTCCGCACTTACTTTGATGTTTATTGTTTATATTTATGATTAGTCATGTTATATAATTCCAACAGCTACACGTACATTTCCTAACGTGCTACGCATGCCAATGTTGGTTTTGTCAGAGTTTTAATAGCATGGCAACACGTTGGGCAGTTGTTCTTATACGTAAGCCATTGTTGAATACATGCGCGGTGGAAGTAGTGATGAATACTGGTGACATGGTAGTCATGTGATCTTGTTACCGTTGTAAAGATCGTCAATGCAGAAGACACACATGGTGGTTAGTGATGGTGGTAGAGGGTATGAACATTATTA